>JAIWYR010000067.1:0-119040 GCA_022818075.1 Armillaria altimontana | reverse complement strand
ATCGACATATCATGGCTATTGGTCTTGATCTATCACAGAGAACTCCACCACTTATTTCCAAAGCAGAACTCAACTATTTTTACACTGATGAAATTCATCCAGCGCTTCAGATGCATATCTATCAGCGTTTAGCTATGATGCATCCAAACCAGCAATCTGGTGAACCATTTGACTATGAGCTTGTCCAGGCAGCAGCCAAGTACATCCTGGAGAGTCGACTCTCACCCTATATAAATCTTCCAATGATGTACCCACCACAATGTATCAATATGAATCACCACCAATGGGTATCCCTGCTCCATATCCACATTGCAGATGCCTGCACCAGCTATGCCACAGCAAATATATACAGATCCACTCCTCAGGTGCATCATGCTCCTCCACAACCTAAACTATCAATGGGAGAAGTGATAAAGGCACTCACAGACATGAACTCTGGAGCATATGAGAATCCATACCAGACTCATAGCAGATATCCAATGTTCCTACACAACCTTCAGCTCCTCTCCAACCATCTGTAGCACTCCAGCCTTCTGCTCCTATCCCAGAAGTAGCTTCACCAGCAGCTCCTATTGTTAAACAAGAAGTGACAATGGGAGACCTGTTAATGGCTATCAATCGTCTTGTTGAGGGAGGTGTGGCTGGAGGACCAAATGCAAATCGCAAATGTGCATATGATGCCTGTGATAAAAGATGGAGAGATTGCGACAATCGCAGAGCAGATCAAGACAAAGGATTGATCAAATATGACAGTAACACCAAGAGGACAGTCATGCCAGATGGGACAGAAATCCCGAGAGGAGCAGGAATCATGCGTGATCGTGTATTCAAATGGCATGCAGACAAGAATGCTCCTGCACAAATGTCAGCCAATCTGCTCACTATGAAAAAGCAAACACAAGGAACATACCAAATACCTGAAAATAAAATATCCATCATCCTTTCCATCTTTCGGAACTCCACAACCAGTCCACACAATCACTCCATCACAATTGGCTGGAAATTCAGTTCCTTTGGGACCTGTAGCCCAAATGTTGGTTATAGCAGAGGAGGAAGTGGAATGCCCTGATGATGACGATGTCACGATCATGCTGAATAGTGTTATTCAAAATCGTGAAGAGGTGTCTCAAATTCTCAAAGGAGTTGTTCAAAATACTAGGAAAGCTCGAGCAAAGAAGAATACAGGAGAAGCCTCTAAAGACCAGAGAGAGCCAGAAGAACAGGCATCTACTAAAGGCAAGAAGAAGACACCCATACCTACTGCAGGAGAAGCACAGACCTCATCAGCACCTGTTGCTCCAGCTGAACCCAAAGATAAAGCACCAGCTGCAGAAGCAATAGCTAAACCAAAAGACACACGCCAATACAAACATGCAGCACCTATCATGGCTGAAGGTTTAACAGAGGACTTAGTGAAAAGAGTCCTTGATACCCAGATCACAGTCACAATTGGTGAAATCTGTAGCGAATCTGCAGGAGTTCGATCCCAAGTAAAAGATGTACTCACAAATTGCAAGGTGCCTATTGGCTCTGCAGCCAAAGGAAGTGCAGCAGTAGCCATAGGGAAGGATGCAATGCTCATCATGACTCTTCAAGAAGGAAGACACATGCAGATCATGGTTGCAGATCGATCTGCAGGCTTACGTGCTTTGACACCTACTGTTGATGGGATACGAGAAGTGGAATCAATTCTAGATGAAGGATGCCAAGTGGTTGCCATGTCATATGATGTATGGCAGAAACTTGGGCTACCATTAGACCCTACAATCAAGATCTCACTACAATCAGCCAATAATGAAAGTGACTGGTCAGAAGGGATCTGCCATAATGTTCCCTTTGATTTTGGTGGTCTAGAAGTTCTGCTCCAAGTGCATGTGGTCAAAAATGCAGCCTATGACATTCTATTGGGAAGACCTTTCAGCATTCTCACAGAATCCAAGATTGACAATCGTTTTAATGGAGATCAACTTGTCACTCTCACTGATCCAAATACCGGAAAGACAGTTACTCTTCCAACTCATGAAAGAGGAAACCCTCGTTTTAGCTGGCCAAATGGACATCTCAGCTCTCAGCCTCATATTCATGAACCTCGTCCTTCTCCAAATGCAAATTTTCCTTAATGACCGAGAACCTCCTTTCTGATAAAGGGGAACTCGGTTTATCTATTACAGTTGAAAAACTACCAACAGACTTTTCTCAGCAGACTTATTCTATTGCCCAGTCCACAGATGGTTCTACACCTGATGTAGATCTTACCTCTATACCTGGTTATGCTATTTGTATTAAAGCCATATCTGAATCACAACTCAAACATACTCCAAATATTGACCAATCCCTTCCATATATGAGGCGTGCACACAAGTTTGCATGTTCTCAACCTGATGAACCACTTGTAACATTAAAATCTGAAAAATTGGATCATACTGGAAATAATCCACCAAATCATTCACCTGTTAATACCTTTTCAGTCATTCAGCATGTTGATTCCCCACACGAACTCCTTTATCTTGAACTGTTCGACACCACTAATTTATGGGAAAACCAAGAAAACTATACTCCAACTGGTATCTTAACAGTCTCTTGTCCAAAACCAAGCAAGAAGAAGTACAAGAAAGTTGCCAATAGGACCAAGCCAGTACCAACCACCTTACCAGAGGAATTCCAAATTATCCATAACATAACTGGAGATCCTCTCGCTAACCTCCCAATTTTATCCACCAATCCTCCTGATTTCACTCCTACTGGAAGATATACCCAGGAAGGCTATGATATCATTGAAAACAACCATCCTGGTGACTTTCTATGGCCTGAAGAGAGGAAGTTGATGCATCACTTTATGACGACTCAAAATGAGGGTTTTGCATGGGATGAATCTCAGAAGGGGAAATTCCGTGAAGACTTCTTTCCTCCAGTTGTTATACCAGTCATTGAACATATACCATGGGTTCACAAAAACATACCAATTCCCCCTGGACTCTATCATGAAGTGATTGACATAGTCAAGGATAAAATTGCGACAGGCATATATGAGCCATCCAGTTCATCATATCGTTCCAAATGGTTTACAGTCTTCAAGAAGGATGGACATTCCCTTCGTATTGTACATGATCTCCAACCATTAAATGCTATCACCATTCGCAACTCAGGTGTTCCTCCCTTCATTGAACAACTTGCAGAGACTTTTGGTGGATGTGCATGCTATGGTGTCTTTGATTTATTTGTTGCATTTGATCAAAGGCTACTAGCCACACAAAGCCAAGATTTCACTACTTTCCAAACACCTCTAGGAACTTTTCGTTTAACTATGCTTCCCATGGGATGGACAAATTCTATGCAAATCCTCCAAGGCGATATCACATATACACTTCAGGAAGAAATTCCTGATATCACCATTCCATTTGTAGATGATGCAGGAATCAAAGGCCCAGAATCACGATATCAGAATGAGCATGGAGAATACACAACTATTCCTGAAAATTCTGGTATTAGGCAATTCATATGGGAGCACTTCCAAAATCTAAATCGAATAGTGGAGTGTATCAAATATGTGGGTTGCACATGGTCAGGAAAGAAAGCATATTTGTGTGTACCTGAGGCAGTCATAGTGGGACACAAGTGTACCTATGAGGGGCGAGTTCCAGAAGATGGAAAAGTTGACAAGATCAAAAACTGGGGTCCATGCCAGGACCTTACAGATATTCGTTCATTTTTAGGAACCTCTGGAATACTTCGCATATACATTCGCAATTACAGCCTTATTGCCAGGCCTCTAGTCAACCTCACACGCAAAGGTGTAGAGTTCTACTGGGGGCCAGATCAAGAAGCTGCACAACATGCCTTGAAAGACGCAATCATAAACTCACCCGCGCTTCGCCCCATTAACTACAAATCAGAGGCACCTGTAATTCTAGCTGTGGATACCAGTGCAGAAGCTGTTGGTTATGCTTTATTCCAACAAGACCCTAATAACCCCAAGCGACGATATCCTTCTCGTTTTGGATCCATTGCACTCAACAAAACAGAATCTAACTATAGCCAACCCAAGCTTGAATTATATGGTCTTTATCGAGCCCTTAAGGAGGCTGCACTCTGGATTATATCGGTGAAGAACCTGATTGTAGAAGTCGATGTGACTGCAATCAAAGGGATGATCAATAACCCAGATATGAATCCCAGTGCAGTTATCAACCGTTGGGTAGCTGGAATCCTTCTATTTCATTTCAAACTTGTACATGTACCAGGCAAAACTCATGGACCAGATGGTTTATCAAGAAGGCGTCCCCAACCAGGAGATCCCCCACCTGAAGGAGATGATCTTGATTGGGTTGACAAATACTATGGCTTCCTTCATACTATAAATCCTCATCCAGATGCTCGTGCTTCAGGATGCAAAATTCTAAGCCCAATGCAAATATTTATAAAAGCAACCAGTCATCCACTAGTCCAGAACCCCATTCCATCAGATACCCCAATTATCATTCCATGTAATAAGAAAGCAATTGCAGCAGATGAAAGACTAGATCATGTCAGACATTTCCTCTCTGATTTTTCCCAACCTCCCAACCTTTCTGATGATCAACTGCAAACATTTGGAAATTACGCATCAGAATTCTTCCTCAAAGATGGGGAACTTTGGAAATGAGATCCTGCAGGAGAGCACAAACTAGTTATACCACCAGACAGACGATATAATGTCATGCAAATTGCTCATGATGAACTAGGACATAAAGGTGTCTATTCTGTTCGACAGCATATTCTCAAGCGCTATTGGTGGCCACAGATGCTATCGGATATCAAGTGGTTTGTGAAAACATGCCACTTGTGTCAAATACGTCAAACAGAAAAATGGCATATTCCTCCAGTTGTCTCTTATCCTGCACCACTATTTTCTAAGGCTTATATTGATACCTTTCATCTTCCATGCTCAAATGGGTTCAAGTACATTGTTCATGCCTGCTGCTCTATGAGTGCATACCCAGAGTTTTGCATGCTTCGCAAAGAAAATGCAGAAGCCCTAGCACGTTTCATATTTGAAGACCTAATATGCCGATGGGGTTCACTTTGAGAAATTGTGACTGACAATGGTCCGGCATTTCTTGCTGCTCTAGAAATACTCAAAAGCCAATATGACATACATCATATAACTATCTCCCCTTACAACTCCCAAGCCCAAGGTGTTATTGAAAGACGTCACTATGACTTTAGAGAAGCACTTTTCAAAGCAGCTGATGGAGTAGAAAAGAGATGGTCTTATGTCGCATATTCTGTGATATGGGCAGAATGTGTCACTCCACTCAAGACACTAGGACAGAGCCCATACGAAGTAGCAACAGGTGTACCACCTATCCTTCCACTTGACATTGCAGAAGCATCCTTTCTCATTCCGCCACCTACATCGACTCTGACGACTACAGAGCTGATTGCTCGTCGTGCAATTGTACTGCAAAAACGGGAAGCTGATTTAGAAGCTATTCAGTCTAAAGTCTATGAATCACGAGTCAAAGCAGTAAAGCGATGGGAAAAAGATCATGCCAACCGCATCATAGACTGGAAATTCAAGCACGGTGCCTTAGTCCTCATCAGGAATACGAGAGTTCAGTATGAACTCAGTTGCAAGTTCAAACCTCGCTATATTGGACCCCTAGTAGTCATTTCTCGCAATCAAGGTGGTGCATACATTCTAGCAGAACTAGATGGCACCCTACTTGCAAAACCAGTGGCTGCATTCCGTTGTATCCCATATCATTCTTGAGCATCTATTGATATACCAGATCTGGCTCAATTCCTGGATAGAGATCCTACACAAATTCATGCTATGGAACAATCATCAGACACATTTGATAAAGATGTTCAAACTTGTCAACTCCTATATCATTCTGTCCCACATATATACTTGTCTATATATTGAAATTAAAATATCAAAATAAATCCTTTGCCTTTTCAAACACCCAATCTGTTCTGACAGGAGTCAGAAATTTTTTTTGTTCTCCCCAGGGCATCTCAGACATACACTAAATAATCAGCCTCTTGGATCAAACCGCAATTAAAAGTCTTATCAGCGATCATAGCTTATCATGATATATTTATCCAACATCCCAAATTAATGGAAGTTCCCATGCACCCAATTCACGGCTGCGTTCTACGATATAGCAGCTGCGCCCACAGTCTCAGAGACTTTTGCCATTGGTTCACACCTCGCATGATCCATCACCATGAGAAGGATCGCATGGGTTCTCGCTGATGCGCAGTCAGAGAGAATTGTGCCATTGGAGTACGCCTCATGTTTGATCATAGCTTACCATGATATATTTATCCAACATCCCAAATTAACGGAGGTCCCCATGCACCTGATTCATGGCTGCGTTCTACAATATAGCAGCTGCGCCTGCAGTCTCAGAGACTTTTGCCATTGGTTCACACCTCACATGATCCATCACTATGAGAAGGTTCTCATAGGTTCTCGCTAATGCGCAGCCAGAGAGAATTGTGCCATTGGAGTATGCCTCATGTTGGACTACCCCAGAAGCTGTAAACACATGTAAAGCCAAGACCTTTTGCATAATATTAAAGGCAGAGGACTCACCCTAGCATCCTCAGTCTCGATCGCAGGACCCTCATGCCACCCTCTGAGGAGCGTCCTTTCAGACTCCTTCACTTAACTTCATGACTGCATGAAGGTGTCGTAGCAGCTATGAATGGTGGTAGGCCAGCTGGGAAAACCTGTCGCAATACGTGAACGTGGAAGCACCAGTTCAAGTGTGTGTGTTTTTGGATCGCCGCAGAGACGGATTATGCAGGAATAGGATTATGCAAAAATCAAATATGTTATATAAATTGCTCCATACTCAATCGCAATTCATGGGTGTCTGTGCTATCTAAAATTCTCAAGTCCCTTCGCAAACAACCACTTAAGCGATTCAAGGATGTCTTTCAGATTGTCACATTCTCAAGCTCATTTGCACTTTCATAAACTTCTCGAATAGCAATGTACAAATATCCATGGCAATATAGGTTCTCAAGTCCGTTTGCCCACAACAACAAGCGCAATTCCCGGATGTTCCTATTACTTGTCACATGGACAGACTCTCACATCATCATAAATGACTAAAAATATGTGTCATCATCAATAGTCTAAATCTCCTTTAATTTGATTCCAAGGAACAGAAACCGGCCCGGGTGCCAATTGTCGGTGTTCTAAAGGTGGTGCCTGGTTGATAGTCGCCAGGTTGCCGATAGAAGCCTAAAATCTTTTCTTACAACCACTCTGACCATCGTCATGCCAGACGTCACTTTTGCCTATCTCGCCCTCCTTGCATTACCAGCATCCATAATTATTGGGCTGGCCATTTTTTATTTCACCAAACCCTGCCGCCAGCGCCAACGGTCTTTCCATGCTCGCAACATCCCACTTCACCAAATTGCTCTCTTCGATCCACATCTGCTTCCAGTTGGAAGAGGAGACAAAATATCAAGCCATTCACCAGTGGCGTCTATTTATTCCTTTACCATACCAGATAATCTTATCGACACCACCAAACCGGCCACTCCGCCGTTGATTTATCAGTACCCCTCCTTAACAGAGTCTCAAGCATCCATTCACTCTGACTTTGTTCAAGGATCATCGAGAGACCTCATCACAAGGCCAGACTCACCAACTCTTCCACGACCAGAAGCAGTCCTGGTCCTCCCTCCTCGCCTATGCAATCTGAACATTCCACCACCACTGACTTATCCACCACCTAGACCTCCGACGGACATCTAGGATACTAAATCTATATTATCCCAACACTTCCAATTCATTACAATTCTATCCCTGCTCTATCGATTGTACAAAACCCATTCACATATCTTTTCTTTTTCTATTGTCATTTTCATTTCTTCGTTTCGGTTCAAAACTCCCTCGACTCTGAACATACATTAAAATTCCTATTTGACTGCCAATACATACTCAGACATGTTCCTTGGGGAAAGCTTTTTTTTACTCAATGCTGCCTGGCCCAATATCGCTAAAATCTCCAGTGCTATGGCTGTCATCTATCACGTAACCTTGGCATAAACACAGTCCTTACAAAGCTGCCCAGGTCATTGAGTGGCGATAAAGAGACATGGCCTAGAAAGTAACAGCGCAACAACGGCGATAGCTGATGCACAGGAATGCAGCCAAGAGGATGGAGCCCTGGTCCCTGACAGCCTGAATGAGCCATGAATATTCTCTCCGCCATAAATTATTCAGTTGAACACTGCAAAAATTACGAATGTGTCGTCCAGGACACCAATATTTAATTCCATGACAGCGTACTTGGCAACCTGTTGTGACACTATTCATTCCATACATTCCAGGGCGGTCCCTTGGCCACCACTCCATATGGCAGCAACGGCTCCTGACCGAGGATAATTCATCGGTTGCCACGTTGGTCCCGAGAATACTCCTAGTGAATCCGACAGAATGGACAGCCCGGGAGCTATTCTGGATAAATTGATTTAAAAAGAAAAGAAAATTAACGCATCTAAATTATTCACCACTGTGGAAAATGACCACTGTTCTAAACATTGAAATCCCAAAAGCATACTGGGTGGCCCCTGCAATTATGGTGGCCGCCTTCTTAGGGTTTCGCCTATATGGAGCTTACATCCTCTACTCTTTAAATCGTCCACGTGCCAATGAGCCAGCTGTCATCCAGCGCCTCTCGATAAGCCAAGGCGAATCACCCCTGTCACATCATGGGATAGCAGCCAGCAGCCAGCCAATGGAGCTCATGGCAATGCCGACATGGCCAGAGGCAGCTCACATGTCTTAACGTTAAAAGAGAGGAGGCAAAGGAAGAGGTGGACATGATCACATTTGGAGAAGCACCAGGCTAGCTAGGAAGCATTTTTAAATATTAAATACCTATCCCTACTCTGAATCTGAACTGTCATAATGGATGGGAGAAAACACCTGCACAGACTCATCATCATCCTCGGATTGCAGCTCCTCTCCTGCAACCACAGTGGGATACGACATGTTCCCCTGCGAGTCAACACGTACTGCAAACTCCAGCATAACATCTTCACTCATTTCAACCAGCGACCCTCCAACATGTGCAAGCCCAGCATTGAGTGCACGAATCACCAGCAAAGCAAAAAGAACTTTCCCCTTTTTCCCCTTAAATTACCTGCCCATCAGAAATCTCACCCCCTCATCGTCGATGCTGATGCCAATACATGATGTAAAGAAGTCTATATCTCCTGCATGAATGGGGACATTCATAAATTATGTTCCCCCCAGTTGTGCACATCCAGTACAGGCTGTGCACCAATGTGAGCTCTATCTCACATTTTGCCATGCTCCAAGACAGCATACAGAAAGAAGAGAACATCCTCTCCAGACCCCTATCCAAGATCTCAGCATCAAATCACAATAGAAACCCGGATTCATGTAGTTAAATTGTCCCATCATGATCTTTTGATCATCAAATATTGATCATTGTTCACTCCTATTGTTCTATTGTTCTGTGATTCCATTGTTCATTCATCTGATCTCATTGTTCTGTACTCTCATTGTTCCTACCTATTATTCCCCAAGTATGGAAACTCATTGTTCTCTAGTAGTATATAAGCAGCTGTAAATTAAACAGAGGGGAGGACTTTTTCCCCCCCAATCTGTAGTAAGGTCCACCAATACATTTGCATTTACTCTCCAAGCATAGCTGCTGCCTAGCACCACCTAGGGCTCTATCACCAGGAGTTTTATATACAATTCAGTATCTGGAAACCATTGCCTATCATTTTCCTAATCATTAAATCACAATAACCGTTTCATTTGTTTCAATTAATCCAGTACACATCTGTCAGAATTGTTGAGGCCCTTCTTGCATTCAAAAGAATTCGCCAGGAAACATATCTTTGGTTTACACCTAGTTTCCCAGCCTTACAACGTGTTCCGACAGGAATTCTTTGATCAACTTGTCGGCATCCATGTTGTCCTCCCATACCCAGCTGTTCGATTCTGGTCCATAGCCCTTCCATTTGATGAAGTAGTCCGTTGCCGTCCTTGATGGCTCTCCCTGTCTTTCTCGAACTCTCCGTTGCCTACTGTTTAAGACCTTTTCGACTTCATAGAGTTTGTCACCATCTATTAGGTCTGGCGGTGGTGGAGGTGGTTGTTCCTGATTAGGGAATGCAGGGGGAATGTATGGAGTGAGTAACAACTCATTGAAAGTAGGGTGAATCTTCCAGTTGGATGGTAGCTTTAAGGTGTATGCTGAGGCACCTTTCTTGTTTTTTACCTCGAAAGGACCCATTCATTTATCATCAAGCTTCTTTTTTGGTCGGGGAAGATGAAGGTTTGTGGTGTCGAGCCAGACCCTGTCACCTACTTTATACTCGATGGCTGGGTGCTTGTTTTTGTTGTATTGCGCTTTCATTTGTGACGCAGCCTTTTCGAGTGATTTTTTGGCAGTGGTGTGGATTTCCCGCATTTTGGATACGAAGGTGTCGGAAGCGGGGGTGCGGAAAGGAGCAGTGGGTTTTGTTCCTGGTAATATAGCGGGGTTGTATCCATAGTTAACCTTGAAGGGGCTCTTGCCAGTGGAGGAATGCGTCCGGTTGTTATGTGTGAACACAGCAAGAGAGAGCCACTCGGCCCAATTGGTCTGGAGGTGATTGACAAACATACAAAGGTATTTTTCGATCTCCTGATTTACCCGTTCGGTTTGTCCATCCGTCTGGGGATGATAGGCGGTCGAGGTGTTTCCCTTGATTTGGAGGAGCTTGTAGAGATCCTTCATGAACTTGGATACAAACACGGTTCCTCGGTCTGAAATAACGACCTGGGGCATCCCGTGTTTGGCATATACTTCGTCGTGTAGAATCTTTGCCCATCCTTCTGATGACAATTCCGTGGAGCATGCAACGGGAATGATCTCTTTCGAGAAGCGGTCCACAATTACGAGAATGGTGTCATGACCATTGCTCTTGGGTAACCCGGTGACCATGTCAACGGAAATATGAGTCCATAGTTGGGACGGTATTTCGTTAGGATGTAAGGGTGCTGCTTTGGCTTGATTGCTGCTTTTCGCTCACTGACAGGTTTCGCAAGCCCATATGTAGGCTTCGATATCTTTCTTCATCTTTGGCCACCAGAACTCTCGTAGTACGAGCTCTTTGGTTTTTTTGATGCCTGGATGTCCAGCAGTAATGTAGTTGTGTGATCAAGCAATGATGTCCCCGTGAAGGGTATGGTCTCGGGGAACGTAAATCCTGCCATCATACCAGATGAGTCTATTCAGATGAGTCTATTGTCCATTTTCATGCCACGGTCGTGGTTGAGGGAGCCAGCGACGGTGTTATCTCAGAGATGAGTGTTTTTCGTGGCAGCCTGCATGCTCTGATGGGTCTCCTCGATGGTGGGCATGATCATGGCTCTGAAATGCTCAGGAGATAGGACTACTACTTGGTCGTTGTCATCCTGTCCCTGGTCATGGTCAGCTCGTCGAGAGAGAAGGTCAGCCTTCTTGTTGGCAGTGCCGGCTTTATGATGGAGGGTGAAGTGGTATTCTGCTAGCTCGGTGATCCATCGAGCTTGTCGCCAATTTACTTTCTGGGGTTTTCGGAAATATTGGAGGTTTTGATGATCCGTCCAGATTTCAAAGTCCTGGTAGGCACCCATGAGATAATGTCTCCATTCTTTGAGGGCGAGCATAATGGTGAGGAGTTCCTTGTCGTAGATTTCATAGTTTCATTCAGTAACCGAAAGTGATTTTGATAGGAATGATACAGGTCTCCATTTGCCATCCTGTTCTTGAGAGAGGACTGCGCCAATGGCCCCTTCACTAGTGTCGGCTTCTACTCGGAACTTCCCTTTGTTCATTGGTATCGCGAGCACGACGTCCTCCACTAACTGCCTTTTTAGCTGTTCAAAGGCCTCCTGCTGAGCCTTGCCCCATTTCCATGCATCGTTCCCTGTCAGCTGAGTCATGGGTTTCACGATTTTGCTGTAGTTCCTTATGAAGCGTCGATAGAAATTGGTGAATCCCAGGAAGGATTGGAGTTCCTTCTTTTTGGTAGGCACTGGCCAGTTGAGGATACCCTTGATTTTGACCAGGTCCATGCAAATGCTTCCCTCGCTGATGATAATGCCTAGGTACTCTGTCTCCAGGACTTCAAACTCGCACTTCTCGGCTTTAAGGAATAGTTTGTGCTTCCTTAGAGTCTTCAAGACCTCCCATGTTATCTGGCGATGTTCTTCTTTGGTCTTGGACATAATAAGGATATTGTCGAGATAGATGGTTACTTTTCCCGAAATGATGAGGTCCTTGAAAATATCGTTCATCATCCATTGGAAGGTGGCAGGCGAATTGGTGAGTCCAAAGAACATAACCGTCAGTTTGTATAAACCACGATTTGTTCGGAATGCTGCTTTCCATTCGTCTCCTGTTTTGATGCGAATGTTATTGTATCCCCACCGAACGTCGAGTTTAGAGAAGTACTTGGTGCTGCGCAGTTTATCCATGAGTTCTGAGATTAAAGGAAGTGGATAACGATTTTTAATCGTCATTTCATTAAGCTTCCGATAATCCTGGATGGGCCTTAGCTTGCCATCTTTCTTCTTGATGAAGAAGAACGGCAACGCCATGGGCGATTTGGAAGGGCGTATTCTTCCACTAGACAAGTTTTCGTCAAGGAACTTGTCAAGCTCTTCTTGTTCCGCTCAGTTAAGTGGATAAACTTTGCAATCAAGGTTGGCGTTGGCGTTTGGGATAAGTTCGATGGCATGGTCCCATGGTTTAGGTTCTGGGAGTTCATCAAAGTTTTCCTTGTCGAATAAATCTTTGAAGTCTCTACACCATTCGGGGACCATTTCTTCGAACGTTTTAGTCTTCTTTTCCATGTTGGCTTTGGCCACTAAGTCATTGGCTACGTGCCGCATTGCTCTGATGCGAATGGCTTCTTCAAAGCTTATCGCCAGGATAGTATCACCTTCTTCAAGCTCTTCATCCCACTTATCATACGGATCTGCATCTGGTAACGGGATCGGAGTATGGCGGCACTGGCATCGGGCAAAGGTCATTTTCCCTGTTCACCAATTGACTAGCGGATTGTGCCTCGTTAACCAATCATGCCCTAGGAATATATCACGATCCTTTAAGTCGGTAACGGCTAGATCAATGTGTTTGGCGTGGTCTCTGATGACGATGTGTACTTCTGCAAAGGCAGTGATTTGTCCTGCACTGTTTTTTGACCCGTCCACATTGTAAATGGTGATAGGCGCTGCTGTCGCATGGGTGGGAATGTTATGTTTCTCAACAAACGCTCAGTTGATGGCACTACTAGTGCAGCCGCTGTCGACTAAGGCCAAGGAGGAAATGTGGGTACGATTCTCTAGCGTCTCGATTTGGACGTCGGTCATTAGAGCCTTTTTGCTTCTGCTTATTCAGCAAATGTAGCATCTGGGCTGACATAATTCTTCCATCCACCACAATGCGTTAACACGCATGGCTTTTCATAGTCTCTCTATCATTTCGTCTACCACTTCCTCGACTCAAGTTTTGTGAATCCAGTTTTTTAGGATCGCTTTCGCTTCCGACTCTGTTCTGGCTTCTTTTATTCCACGTAAAGTCCATTTGGCTCCGAACGGTTTGAGCCACTGGTGCAGGACCTTCTCAGTCTTCGCGCCGGAACCTATCGGTTCAGCTACCGTCGACTGGGTCACCTCAGGGGCTACAGAAGGGGTTCGGTTAGCTTCTTGACTTCGCCGGAAACTTGTATCATCCTCTTTGTCGGGAATCTCTTCTATCTGTATCTGATGCCCCTTTTCACTGCCTGGGCACTAGCAGCTTCCTGTCCGGCAGCAGTCGGGGCCGTTGCGCATCCAACGGTTCTTGTCTCACGAGTTTCATCAGGATCGCCCAAGGGAATATTGGTTTGTGGCAGCAAGTCCCACCTGACTGCGGAGCCACCCCTAGTGTTGCATCAGTGATCAGGGGCAGCAGGTTGCGTTGGAGTCATCGCAGAAGGCAAAACAACCTCACCCTTTTCCACCAGACTATAGGGATCGTTCTGCCCTCCTTTCCTGGGGCCTCAGCCAATCTGGTGTCCACCATCACCTTGCTGTGGACTAGCGCTCCTGGGGCCCTCTTGTCGGGTTCACCTGCTGCGCACAGTGTTCAAAGTATCACTCCTCGTGGTGTTCCCCAGTCATGAGGCCACCTCAGGGGGAAGGTATCCCTCTGCTTCAGGGGGGGGGTGTCCCTCCAATGGAGGCGCTTGTTCCCCTGCCCCATCCAGTCGCTCGGCTGGCGCTGTTATGATGGGTGACACTATGGTAGGTGCCTTTTCATTCGCTGCTTTTGCTCGTAATGAGTTACTTGCTGAACGTTTAGTCGGTGGTGTCATTCCGACATCCTGTTTCGATTCTTCCTTAGTTTCCGTCATGGTAGTTAAGTCACAGGTGGGTATATTTGAATGCGTGGTGATAACTACAGAAGTACCATAAGCCTGACTAGCAGGCGACGAGTGCATACCAGATGAAACTAAGTCCTTGGCCAAGTCAGTCGAATTGTTTACTGCTTGGCCCCATCTTTTACCTCTTCGATTTTGGAGTCCGTCTTCTCTTCTGTTGCATGATGGTCCCAGTAATAGTTGAGTTGTCATAGTGCCTTTTCCTTGGATTTAGGGGCCTTGGGACAATCCTGTTTGAAGTGCCCGATCTCCCCGCATCGGTAGCACTTTGCCTTGGTGCGCGTCCTGTCAATCTCCATTGGTGCGCCCTGCCCCCCGTATATCGTGCCAGTCGCCGTTTTCTTTTCTGGGACATTGGCCTGCTGCTGCTGATTTCCTTTCGATGAAGTGATTGGTTTCGCCTGCTGTTTCCAGTCTGCCACCTTGATTCCTCCGCCTGTCTCTGCTTTCCGCGTTCTCCAATTGTGATTGATCCGGAGTATCCGTCGTTTCCACTCCACGTAGGTAGTCGGGATATCTCCATCTGACGCGTAGATGATGTCCTTGGTGGAGGATCGGCATGCCTTTTTAACCTGTGCCATCATCATCTGGTCGATGTCGATAACCCTGGCCTCGAACGCAAGCGAGTCGAATTGCTGGAAGAACAAGTCGCCATCGGGGAAGTTGCTCTGTCGAAGCCTTTCCCACTGCACAAACTTTATCTCGGCATTAGCATCCTTCCAGAATCATTGTCTGACTTCTTCCATGAATTGTTCATATGCCGGGTACAGCTGATCCCCGTTGAGGTTCCTTCCCAGTTCCCTTGCACATAGTTCCCACCACACCTGGGCATCTTTGCTGAAGCGTGACATGCAAAAGATGACCTTATGCGGGTGGTGTCAGAAGTACTGGTTGAACACCGAGAAGTACATGTTGCACTGGGAGAAGAATCGGGCAATGTCATTGGAGTCACCACTAAAGTTCTTGGGTTCTTTGACCATGTTGGGCTTTAGCACTGCCCAGGGTCCTTGGTCATTATCAGCAAGGATCCATGGAGTGGGTGGGTCTGGGGGTTTCGGCAGTGAGGGATATTGAGGTGGTACCCATCGCCTAGAGGCAATGGGTGGTGCTGGTGGCTGTGGCGGTCCAGAGGGCAGTTGTGGTTTATTAGATGGCTGAGGTTGGTTTGATGATCCGGCATCGTTGTTGGCAGCGGCAAAGAGTCTTGATGGCTCTTGCGTGCCTGGCAGTCCATATCCTCGGGGATAAGCGTAGGTTGGTACCATGCTTACATAAACAGGTATTTCGGCCCATTGTGGTGGCACCGGCGGCTCATCCACCATGGGTTCAGGGGTGTACATTACTCAGGGTAGATCGATCTCTGGTCACTGATAGCAAACAGGGACCTGGACGGGGTGATCTTGGTGGATCATGTTGTAAGCCTGACAGGCAAAATGCCTGGCTTCTTCCTTTAGAATATAGCTATATCCATAGTGCATGTAATCAATTCCGGCTGGGGTTCTAGCCCAATCTTGATCCGCTACTAACTCTTCTAGAAAATGATTAAATAAGTCAATCAGGGGGGCGCGAAGAAGTATATCAGGAATTTGGGCCAGTTTACCTGTCGCTAGGAGGTACAGGGCCCGGGGGATGGTTATCGGGGTGATCAGCCAGGGGAGTATTGGGGATCTGCAGCATTGGGACTGGGGATGGAGAGGGACTTCTCCTTCCTGGAACACCGTTGACATATTCTTCGACGGGGAGTACCTCTGTTCTGGTACTGTCATTGGAGTAGTATACGGTTTCCCACCGACTATTGAGCCTAATGTTGGGCTGTCGCTCATCGATCTCTCTGATTGCTGCTGCTTGCTCTCGCTCTGCCTGTCTTCTGTCCCTGGTCCACTGCTCTGGATCTGCTCTTCTTCGTGGAATAGCGAGCCTGACCCACGTGTTCGTAGAGGGTCGGGGCTCAAACTCTGGCGACAACTCTCTTGTTGGTCCTGGCGGGGTGGGAGGTTGCTCGGTGATCTGTATGGGCTTCCCAGTGTATGATGGGGAAATCAGGGTCTGGGGACCATGCTCAGTAGGGATTTTCTCATCAGGGAAAGAAGGCAGTGTAGGGAAGATCGAGGTTGTCCCAGAGGACACTGAGATCGTATGTGGAACCGGCTGGTGAATCTGGTGCCCTGTCATTCCCAAGATAACTGATGGCAGATTGCTCTGTGGCTGGGGTTCCTCACGGGCCCTCATTTCCCATGCCAAATCGTATGAGGTACCTTGCCAGGTCTGCTGTGTCAGCGGTAGGAGTGGGTCGTTCTGGAGGGGGGGTATTGCCGGCGCTTGGGTGATAGGAGGACTCAACATCCGTAGAAAGCTGGATAAATGGGAGTCATGCTCCGGCAGGACTTCCATCGCCTCTTTCTTGAATGCCGACTTCCATCTCCCTAGGAAGGTTTTCTTCGTCTCCCCTGTGGATGAAGCAAGGGTACTCGTCAAGCATTGAGGCTCGGCGTGACAGTATGGGTGTGTGGAGGTGGACCAGTGGTGGCTGCTGTGGGTAGACATGGTTTATGGTGGGACAATCGTTGTACTGATTAAAGTGGTTATGGGGAATTACTCTGTAGTAGTGTAGGATTGCAAGTACAATGGCTGTTGCGAAAAGGGCGACGCTAACACCGAAGAAGGCTGCGAGTAGGACTGTTTCAAGTGTGTTCAACATGAAGGCTCCGACTAAGGAGCAAAGGGAAGCTTCGAGCTAATTGTTAGACCCAAACTCCAATCAAGAGTAAATAGCAGCTGTCTCGCGTTCGGGCAGTCACCGCTAGATCTCTTAGATGATAGGAGAAGAAGCTAAGTCTTTAGTCTTAGCGATGGATTAAGCAATAGAGTTTGGTATAGATTAAATGTTAGCTCGAAGCTGGAGTACATACAGTGAGAGCTACTACTTAAATACTAAAAGTGAGGGTCTATACATAGGTCATCTGTGAGAGATAGAAGCCAGAGCACACAATAGCGAAGCAATAACATGTGGTTGTCGTGCGGTTACTCGGTTGCTCCTATGGTGAATGGTCCGGTCGGGCCATGGGTGGTGGATAAGATAAGATTAAAGGGAAAAAGTGAATAAATCGTAACACTTATGCTTTCAGGCAAACGGTGATGAGCCTCCAGGCTCTGTACACTCAGAATTCGCGGATTTTCCCTGCTAATTAACGCTACTATCCCTTCCACGGCCTTTCAGCAAACCAATGATTGCGCACACACTGATACCACTTTTATCCCATGGCAACCACTCCTTACACGCTTTGTTATCCATCCCATCTTGCCACGCATCATAATTGCCGTACTTCATCACGGCAAGGCACCTTTGATCGACCATCACCCCAATACGGACTTGATGCATCACTCAGAAGCACCCAGTTGACGCGCTCATTGATCACTTAATGAAAATGACGTGATTGACACGAGTACCCTCGCAGCTACGGCGACTACAGACCGTGTTTACTAAGGCTGTTACTTCGCCAAGGCCTCAAGAAAACGTTGCCCCATGCATACTCCTCAGCACGACGACTATTGCTCAGTAATCCGCAGCTAAACAGCACCCAACGATCCGCTCATCGCTCAAGCAAAACCATACGAGGCAACGTCAACGAGTTGCTGTTACTTTAGAAGACCAAGGACCATATGTTGCCTACGATTTTTACAAAGCCAAGGCTTTACGACCTTACTAAGTCTCGCATATCTACTCTATTTATAAATTCGTACTTGTAGTATAAAAACTAGCTAGAAAACGTAGTTACAAGGAGTTCATCTCTAGTCGACCCCAGACTATGTCAATTATCGTCATGCTCTAGTCTATTGCCAGTAAACAATGTTTATTCACCATTCCATGGCAATATATCGTTTGTACCAGCATATTCTTGATTGCATGTCGACTCTTGAGCTCACCAGAGTTATCCCACGGTTTTTAACTGTGAAGAGTCTTTCGCTACGCGCTCTTCGCTCTTAACACTATTGGCACACGCTCATACTGTGCCAATACGTGATCACCATGCTATACCTCGCCCCCGTTATCTTTTATAGGCCGTCATCGTTTCAATTTCACACCATTGGAGTTTTTACAGTTTCACTTTCGCCATCATTATCGTCGCCCACTTGGGTAGTCTCAGAGCAGACTTAGGATCAGTTTCAGCCAGTTTTCGTATAGTATCAGTCCCCCGAGTGGACTTGAAGGTTAGTTTGACATAGGATAGGATTGTTTCAGTACCAGACCAGTTTTGACATCGACTCAGCACCATCGCATCGTATAGGACCAGTATCGCCACCAGTTTTCGTAGTTCCACGTTTTCTCTCGCCAGTTCACCCTCAGCACCTTGTTCCACGTTTATTTCGCCACGTGCAGCCCCTACGCCGTTTTCTCATCGCCTCATTCACTCACAGACTATTATCGACCGTTTAGTCTATCTTCCATCGTTCACCCCGCTCCGATTACCGTCGAGCAACGTTTTCTAGTCTCGTCTCATGTTTTCGTATACGGATCCGTGGTATTCATGTCATACCCACTTCCATTCCCTCTCACTTCAAGAGAACCCTACCGGCTTATAGCCTTGGCATCTAGTACTCAACTACCAAGCAGTACTACTTCGCAGACTTAAAGTTGCAGTGTATTCTTGCGTATAGAGGAATTGTTCTACTGCACGGAGGTGCCCCGAACCACTCGCACACACAATCACCTTGATTGCCGTGTCACTATGTTAATTACCCAATCTCGTTCCGAGTTGGTGTTGCCGTTGCCACGGAAGTCTAAGGCCCATCAACGGCTTTGTGGAGTGAGCTTCATAAGGATGCAGAAGCAAAGTGGCTCGACATCGAGGCCACTCTGGAATTGAATTTGTCTCAGCATGATGTAGTGACTACAGATCTCGATAACCGTACCACAAGTACTTAGTCTACATGGTACCAAAGTTAGTTCACAATAGACATTTATATACAGCAGCTAAATATCAATGTCAAATATGATAGGACTGTAGGAAGGTACGATAACACGAGGATGACCAAAAACATGACTAATCTTTCGGAATTCATGAGTGATGATGTCCTCCAGATCATCTAGTTGTTGAATAACCTTCCTGTAATCCCAGCCATATGGAGCGCATTGGTGGTACAGCCACAACTGCTTGAGACCCATAATATAAAGTGTAAAAACTTCCTGTTGCTCAAGGTTTAACAAAGACATCAAGAAAGGACAGGCAACATACAATTTTTCATTGTTCTTCATCTGCTATCCGTTCCTCTTCCATTAACATCTCAGGTTCATCTTCTGGCCACACACGAAAAAATTCCTGGCAAAGTCCTTCGAAAAAAGGCAACACAGTGTGACCAAGCACCGCCTGTTTGAAGGCTGGTCCATACTCTGCAAGCCAGAGTCTCTGCTCCTCAGAATAGTACATTTGTATGGCGTATTCATGCTTTGAGGATGCTGAAAAGACACCAATGATGTTGCTATTTGAAAACTCATAAGGTAAGGATATGAATACGAAGGAAATCAACTTACAGGGATTCATCCCCAATCCTATTGTACTGATGATAATGGAAGAAGTCACTGGTACGAGCAAGTGACGACATGATGCTTTGACAGATTTATCAGATGGAGGGTGCACTGTTGTTGGCATGTGAGTAGATGGAATCTATTTAAATGAAGCAGAATACCCATTATGGTGCTGACTTTACAAACGGAGGAATGTGCAAGGGGGTTCCAAAAAGTTAATAAATACATAGGGTCGATTAAATTATTTCGGGCATTCGCTGGACCTTCCCTCCCTGTCACATGATCATTATAATGTCATGTGTACCATATCGGGTATGCCGGGGCAGCCGGAATCGGACTTAGCCAAGGATTCAGCAATTTCAGGCTGTCATCGGTCTTCAATGCTAGTTTTGCACTCGTTGGGCTCGTGTATTAATGAGGGCCCCCATAACAATCAGATATTATTCTTTCTTAACTAATGCAACAGTACACTACAATACATGCCTAAATATGAGCTCCAGGCTAACTCCAACCCAGCTGAGTGTAATATTAGTTGGTTATCACTGTTCTGAGGCTGAATTGCCCAAGACAATGAAGAATTGAATAAATTAGCCATGTACAGGCCATTTTATATCAACTTAGACAGGAAAACATCGAAAATTTGAGGGGTCATATAAATTTTTTCATGACCGGCATTTGACCCTCCCTCCCTACCCGGTGTTCCGGGCCGACATTCCGGTACCCCCTTGGGAATGTGTGCATTCAAAAGGTCAACATGTATGTTGCTGGAGTCACATGCTCTTTCCAATGTGTGCATTGTCGTAGAATTGGCTGCGCTATCAGCCTGCCATACACAGCAAAGAAGTATGGTAATCACAGGTTCTCTCGAATGTGTGCATTGCCATAGAGTCAAATTAGTACGCCCAGAAGAAGCATGCTAGACTTTTCGCCTGTCGAAGCCATGAGTACAGGTGGGGCGGGGTAGCAGGCTATAGATCGTGTATCAATTTCTACCCCAATAGATTTTGCATAGTTGGTGTGATGTAGAATCCTAAGAGCCCAGTAGTCATCCGCGTCTGCAATTCTGTATAAAATGGCATAGATCTATGGTCGGAAATGGTCCAGTACCAACTGAAGTATAACAAAGAAAGAATACAAGATTAACGTGCCGGTTAGGTGCTCCGCTACGGGTAAATCAGTGAATGAAGAAATTGAGAACCGTTGAATTACACATTTTAAGAAGCGCCAGTGGTACAGCCACACTAAATGTCAAAGAGCCAAGATCTGGACATTAATTTGATTTTGAGATCCAATCACTTTGCACCATCACAGATCTATACCTAAAGTGAAAGAAAGGACGCAGAGTCGGGCGACGACGAGCGGGGTGGCAGGCGGAATCGATATCTGAAGCGTGGGAAACAGCTCCCGGGAATGTGCAAAGCCGTGATTTGATCATGACGCCACGTGTATGTTGATGTGTGCATTGATAGACAGAGAGCAACTACTGGAAAACGTGTGCATTGGCTTGCACTGTAGTTACTGGGCAAACGTGTGCAATATGGACGCTATGGACTCGTCTGTTTGTCGAGACGAAGAGGAATTCTTCAACTCTTGTTAGTCGGCAATGTCGTCAGAGCCCTATGATGTTAACCTGGCAATGGTATCCTCCGTCATAATGGGAGAAAAGAACAAGCCCTGAACAGCACCCAGGATTCCTCAGATGACGCCCCAGATGCTTCAGCCCGACTCTGGCTTCCGTTTTTCATTGGATGGATCTTCTCCCTTCCCACAACAGGATCTTCTTGGACCACCCCCATGCCATGATTGGGGTATCAAGCCCATCTATATCGGTTCCGCCATCTTTGATCAAGCGGTTCATCCATGCAAGGTTGGACCTCATCAACCTTGCTCAGTCGCCTTCCGCGGCCGCGAGATACACTCCGAGGCGCGTTTCGATCTGCTCCCGTTCAATCCTGATAGCACGGAACTTGTATGCACGTCTGGAGGACGTGTCCCAGACGGCAAGAGGCCAGTGGGACAGAGATCTACATATCACGGCCCGACCCAATCCCCAAAATATAGCCAACAGTAAACTTGCGTAAAGGGTCCCTTAACTTGTGGGAGGATGCAAGCAAACTTGCACCCTAAAACCTACCTTGTGCCTGGAAAAAGTACACTCGCGTCTGTCTGTTTTATTACACGCTATTACGTCCATAGCCACGCACCACACAAGCGTGGTACCACGCAGGTGACCACGTTGAATTTCTAGTGCCCTTCACTACTTACTACTTCTCCTGACACAGGTTGGACACACCCACCCAAGTCCTCCCTTCTCTGTTCAGGTAGCGCTTGATCTGTCATTGCAGCCACGTCTTTAAGCTGCTCAGATTCTAGGTTTCCCGAACAACTGAGTTCTCGGATTCCACTGCTACGCTTCCGGCATCTCTTCATCCTGGTATTCATCCCGGAACCCGTCTCATTGCTGGTCTCCCCTCTGCTCAACTCTTAGTTATCTCAAATCCGAGAGTCCCCCAACCCAAGAACAAGCATTTGTTGTATCACATCTCAAATTTCATTCATTGGTTCCATTTGAATACTTGCTACCATCGCCATTTTTGTCTCGGTTCATAGCTTCGCTTAGACCGTCTAGCACGCTAACCCCGCTGCGCCAGCATGTCTATCTTGTCTATCTTGATGGGGATTCTCGGGACTGCGGTCTTGCTGACGATTGCCTGGTTTTTTTGGGCCAAATTATCCAAAGAATGCAACAGGTCTGGACGGTATATCCTTCCGGTTCACCGGTCACAGCAACATCGACCGGCGGTATATCAGCCATTTTCTCTTCCACCGCCTCCATCACAAAGTTATCGACCGTCACCATATACCCCTCCGGTTCATCAGCCAGAGCAACATCGACCAGTATATCAGCCACCCCCTCGTCCACCGCCTCCATCACAATCGTCGCCGCATAGACCACCACCACCACATGGACCGCCAAAACCAACGGATAAGGCCCGTCTCATTAATAAATGCCTGTAATTACAGGATAAAGTTTATTAATAAATCCCTCTGCTCTGCCAGGACATGCGATAGTGCGGCGTCCGGTTACCGGTGTCTTGAGCATTCCGAGCCTTATTAACTAGGATATGGGCTGCCTATTTTGGTTGCT
Organism: Armillaria altimontana; assembly: GCA_022818075.1. Classification (NCBI taxonomy): domain Eukaryota; kingdom Fungi; phylum Basidiomycota; class Agaricomycetes; order Agaricales; family Physalacriaceae; genus Armillaria; species Armillaria altimontana. The sequence goes on along the minus strand of JAIWYR010000067.1, from coordinate 95,926 downwards.
GATTCGGTGTGCTGTGGTGCGTTGATATCTGGCAGCTACTGGGTAAATGGGATTTTCTTTCTAGCGGTACATCGGCTCGGGGTTCAAAATAGCTCAAGAATGTATATTATATTGTACTGTGGTGCCAATACAACAAAATGGGTAGTGTATTAAAAGTCAGGACGAAAAAATATGAAGAAAAAAACATGAAATACAGGAGAGCCGCAACAAGAGGGCAGTCGGAGGGAGAGACGGATCGTGCTACCTCCGGCACCTTTAAAAACGGGGGCGGAGAGATGTCTGCGCTAGTCAGGGCCGCGGTTGATGTGGGTGGACCATGGTTGGTTGGGAAGGTTAGCAACTGAGCGGAACGTCGGCAGCGACAGCGGTATTGGCGGGGAAATAGACAGCAGTGTTTGCTCCGGCACCCTCGAAAATGGGGGCGTACGGTGCTGAACGCTATAGTCGTGAATCGAGAGGGAGGGGACGACGCTGGTGGGGTGGAAATGGTATGGAGTCTGGACATCACGAGACAGCGGGATCGTGGGGGTTAACAGACAACGACATCGTCTTCAGAGGTCTCAGAAATAGGATGATCCCAAAGGCGCCGCCAGTCAGCATCCTCGTTGAGTAAGGAGGTGGTAATGTTGGTGGGATGGGGTGGCGACCGTTGTCGGGCGGGATCGCAGCATTATGGACTCAAACCATTTGCGCCATCATCTCCAGCGACCTTGAAAACGGATATTTCTTCAAGACGGGGTCGGTTGAGGCCGTCATCGAGTGGGGAGGAATTGATGTTGGCGGGGTGGGGGTAGGGGTACTTGAATCGGCCATTGTCGGGCAGCATGGCACCACCATAGGCTCAGACTGTTGGTGCTATCATCCCCAGGGTCCTCGAAAATGAGGATTCAGCCAAGACGGGGCTAGTCGAAGCAGTTGTTGAGCATTGAACATGGGAGGGTCACCGTGAATTGTCGAGGGTAATATTTGGGAGCAGATCGTCGTGGGTGGTATCGATGGCAGAAATCGTGTAGTATCATTGGGAAAAAGTTTACCGCATTCAGCGAGGGACATTTTTAGAAGAGAAGGGACAGATAGTAGTGAACAGAGTCGTGTCGCAAGCAGAGAAAATGCCTTTGATCGCTGTCTGGATGTTCGGTCCGACATTTCCGAGTCCTATTCCTCCGCGACCACGACGCTCCTACACTTGTTCCTGGCCTCTATATTCCACGCAAACTATTTGGTACGGCTTATTAGGCGTTTAAACTATGTCATGATTTTTTACACATCAAATGGTGCATGTCTACGTTCAATATTAGCAGATTACCATCTTTTCGTCTGACCTAAACTCGTCTTCAGGTTACTATCGCTTAAAAGTTGCGTCAGTAGTGTCCAAAAAATCCCCAATATATCCTACCAGACTATAATATAGTATGCTATATATTTCCGGATGATCCGAGGCCTCTGTCAGTCTTTCAATGAGTACCGGTCAGATAAATTTCAGTGTCCACAGAGATCATTCAATAGTGCAGTAAGCCATACTTCGACAACATACATTATTTGGAGGACTGCATATTGCTACTTCCGAAAATTGCTTCAGAAAAGACAGAATGATATATGCAATACAAAAAATGACTTTTTGCCAGCCTCTTGCACCTCTGCAGACCTCGTTCAAGAAACTATTGAATACCCTCGCTGTATATCTACTGCTCTTGATCCAAAACTTGGCATTCAAAGCTGCAATATTAATGCATGACATATCAGCAGTATCCTTTTAAGAGTATAAATGAAGGCCGATGATTTTTGCAGCCTCGAAGATACAACTCGAGAGCAATATTCAAGTCCAGTATATGTTTTCGTCACCGTGCAGCCTCCTGAAAAGCTTCGATCAGTGGCTGTGCCGTCAGGCACGGAACCGTCGACCGACACCACCGTACCAGTGTCTCCAAGCTCCTGCTCTCTGGAACACCGAGACAGTGACATTCATTTATTCTCTAAGTTCTAACCCTGCTGTCCTTCCGGTTACCCATACTCCAGTCTACAGACCCCTGGGCCAAGAAGGTGCTGCATTTCTGAAACGACAACTTGAACCCCGACTGCAGCCATATCTACGATATCACTGTCCGATTCTTTATCTGACCTCTCCATCATCACAAATAACGACCTGCTACTATATTCCAGTGTTCCGATGGATCGGCCCGTGGTTCCTAAACCTATCAGAACAACTATCTTATCTCTTCAGTTCAGCGTATAATCAGTATTGATAGGCAGGTGGGAACAAGCACCGGGAAAGAAAAATAGTTCCCGTAGACGGCACAATCTATTTCAGAAGCAGCCCACACCCACCTGTTCATCGCCGACCATGGCCGCTTTGCGAGCCCTGGGACATGAGAGGGCTTTATTAATAAAAGCAACACCTCTCGCTTCAAGGGTTTTATTAATGATTTGGGCCTTATGGCCTGCCAAAACACGAGGTATCACAGCTTCTTTCACAGTACTTCCCACTCGCTGAAAAGTTTGAAATAGGACGACAACCAGCAAGACCGGCCGAATGAAAACTACGATGACCTTCGTGCACGCGCGAATAAGGAAGGGGATGAAATGGCAAGATGCTTCAGCGAACGCCGTGAAGCCTATAGTCGCGGGGATCGTGCTGCTGCCACGGACCTCACAAACCGAGGGGAAAATCATAAACAGAAAATGGAACAACTGCACAAAGAAGCGAGCGACTGGATTTATCATGGTCAGTGCTATCCACTTTTACTTGACGCAAATGCTCATTATCTCGATAGAGAAGAACCGTGTAAGCTGGTTATGCATCACGTTCGTCTGGGATACTAATTCTGTTATCCAGGATCGCGAACCTGGGGAGATTGACCTGCATGGCTTGTATGTCAAAGAAGCTATTGCACGTACAGATGCTGCCCTTGAAGAGGCGAAACGACGAGGTGACTCCGAAATTAGGATTATTGTTGGTACGTGTAGGTTATGCAAGGTGCTCCATTGAATCTGAATCCTGTATTGTAGGTAAAGGGTTGCACTCTGAGGATGGGGAAGCAAAAGTAAAACCGGCTATCGAGGACCAGATGCGCAAGTACGTCGGCGTACATTCTGCGAGTAATCTAAGTTTGACTAACCTGATTCGTACAGACACCAGTTAGTCGCAGAGCTTGACCCCTCAAATTCCGGTGTTCTTATCGTCAAGTTTAATGGACCCCCCCATCTCAATATTTCCCGCCATCACTCCAGCGGCCTTCACGGTGAGTGACGAGCAAGCAATATTGGAGCATAGGAGAGCATGGAAACAATCTATCCCTAGCTCTACTGCAAAGACATGTACTATTAATATCTCTCTCATGAAATGTAACTTATACCTACGCCCTCACTGGAGAGAAACCCAAAAACGAACCTGAGCTACGAAATGAGTCTCAACTTGAAAGCGCAACATAAACACCGTACGATGCTCACCGAGGAATCAACTGATCTCGATACATCCCCGGAATGTTATAGGATTACAGTCTTGTAGCAACGTATGTCGTTGACACGCTCACATCTGGAAAATGCTTTTGCTAGCCATAGACCGTCGTCGAAGATATAGAGCGAGCTGAGGTATGTAGGTATACACGAGCGCGTATCCTCTATGATGTGATATGCAGTGCGACGCTGCTATATTGCACCATAGGCCCATAGCGCACCGTAGCTCTACCTGTCATGACATTACCTAGGGGCACCGATAACAACTTATACTCCGAGGAGTAAGTCATTTCTTCAAACAGAATGCTTTTTATTCAACTTGAGCGTACAGAATAGATGTAAGTCTCGGTAGCCATTAAAATAAAAGATATTACACAAGTCTAGGACATTGCCGGTAGTCCAGAGAGTGTCCTGCGTTCGTCCGTATTTTGGTTGTAAGTAGCAATTCCGCACTATCCTGCCTGCCTCAATGATTTCAGCATAAACCTGATGGCTACGTTTGGGCTACGTGTGGAACGAGTGAACACATATAAGCCCGTCTGAGCGTTGAGGGAGCTGAACGGGGTGAATCACTCGACATATGCCAAAGGTTTTTTGACTGCAATGCCGAAGATGTCAGGTAAAGCAAATAGCACAAGTACGTGTACGACACAAAGACCTAACAACATTGAACCAAGATAAGCATTATAACAAGACAAGAATGAGGGTTAGCGACGAACCTTCTAAAGCTGTACCCTTTGTCCGATCATTTCTTTCACCCATTCGTATCAAGGGAAAATCAAGGTGTGCTGCTTCGCCAGCTCAACGGCTATGAGGGGGAACAGGAGACGCAGCACGAATGACGTTCTTCAGATCCCTGGGTTTTGCGCCAGCCTCAGGAATTACTGGCAGTTGTACCATGAGACGACGATAGAGGTTGAATGTATCGAACACTTTGGGGACCATCGGTGAACTGTGATTGCGTAAGAACAGATGTAGTGCATCTAGAAAGCATTGTGCATTCAAGTGGCCTTTGACAAGTTTACTTGCAGGGATACGGCACAGATCCTATGGATGAGTCGAGGCCACAGTGACTTGACAGTGACACAGTGATTTCGGGGTTGCGAAGAATGCGAAGAAGAAAGCGACGGGTTCTGCTATTGGATATTTGTTGGTGGCAGAATGATGTCTCCTTCAATGCCATCCTCGTCGACTGTGGTGGGCACAGAGAGATATGCTCTGTTCCTGCACCAATGCAGATACGCTGTGAAACGATCAACGACTTCTTGACGGCGCAACCACTGAGTTTACACAGTTAAGTGGACGTCGAAGAGTAGTAAAATTATCTTAAGAGATTCTAATACAAAGACAAGTACAATATTTATTAATCTAGTATCTGGAAGAAGAAGAAAGAAAGTAAGAGAAAGTAAGAGAAAATACCAGTAAGTCGAAGTCGAGACCGATAAGGTTGAGAACAAGCATGTGTTGACCCTACCTACCTACCTACCTACCTACTCACGTACAGACCGGAAAAGACCCAATATCCATAACAGTACTACATTTGAAGGACTCACTTCGCAAGAACCACTGTATGATACGCAAGAAACTAGCGCCATTATCATTGAAGGGAGGCATACAACCGAACTAAACAGGAGTTTATGCCATTACACGAATGTCGTAGCTCGAATGACTTCTTTCGTCGCATGGAAAGGTAGCACCATGATTCTCATCACACAATGGCAGACATTTTGAAGCGCAGATAGTAGCAATACAATTATCCTTACATTGATTGACGGCAAGAAAACAACGAAAACAGAGATAGACTTTCAAATATACATAGTGGCGAGCTTTCACGGGCACTCCTTCTCATCTACATCGATGAACCAGCTTGCAATGATACCATCTCTTCCCTACAAGAAAGTCAGCGTGCAATCCCCTCGCGGTACGGCACGACGACGCACAGTATTCTCACATGTATCAGGGTGCTCAAATCTCTGCCAGGCGAAGTCGGCAGGGGTAGAGAAGCACATCTCAGCCCAATTGTCCCAGGGCTCCTGATGATTGAACATGTGTGCTTCAACGCGCTGGAAGGACAACGTCAGTCCAATGATGAGCATGCAGTACAATGATTTCCGGTCGACATACCCGTTTGTGAGAGCCATAGCAGTCCTGTTTTTAGGTAATGAGCACGTACAATGTTTAACAGGCTGAAATAGATACTGACCTTCTTCTGGTGATTGCCCCACCAGGTCTTGCATGTCGGCTCATTGGAGTTGACAGTCCAATGTCCAATAGTCTTCACAGCTCCATCCTATTTAGGGAAAAGGTTATCGCAGACAACGAGAGAACACAGAAGAAATCTTACCACCACCTCGTGGGTACAAAGTTCCGGATGGTCATACGTGATACCATGGATATCGATGCTTGTCCTCATGCACCAGTTCTGTGTATCCTCCCTCGCTGTTACATTCAGCAGTTCCGCATGATACCTCCTCTTCTCATATCCAACGCATCGCTTCTCCGCTGTCAAATCCCACCAAAACAGCTCCGCACGTTTCCTACGCTCCTCATCGGCCTGAATTGCATCCTCTTTGGCCCGGACAACTTCCTCTCTATGGTCTACGGCAATCGACTTGGCCTGAATCGTTCGTTCTTCCCTCTCCCTTTCCGCCTTCCAGTTGCGGTCCTCTTCCTCATGCGCCGCTCGCCTTTTCCTATCCTCCTGTTCATGCGCAAACTTCCTCCGCCGATCCTCATCCTCGATGCTCTTTGCTCGGTTCGCGTCCTCGCGACGACGCATTCGGTCTTGGACGTCTGTGCGGTGGGTGTTGGTGTAGTCGTTGATGACATGGCAGGCGAGAAGTGCCGCGATGAGGATGAATGCCAGTATTTGAAGCCAGCCCCAACGCTTGTCAGGAGTTCGCTTTAGTGGGGTACGTTCATTGACGAGACCTGGAGAGTAGTGTGCTGATAAGCCCCGGGGTAAGAAATGAGTATCTTCAGTATCTGCTGCTTCATTTGGGACGGTATGATAGCTTGGCGGTGGAGCAGACCATGACTGCCTGCGGTGGTATTATGTCAAACAATGATAGAAACAATGGCATGGCAGAACACACCTGGAGGAATTGCTCATAGCTCTCGTGTGAGGATGATGTTGAAAAGGAAGGTGTTGGTGTTGGATCAGTGTGGTCACCTGCGTGGTACCACGCTGGTGCCACGCAGCCACACAAGTTCAACTCTTCAAGTTCCCGTCTTCCACCATCATAGATGATTAGTATATCAAACACCAATCCATTCCTTATTGTCTGTTTGTTTTTGCTCGACTGAAGATGCGCATGCAATCGGTAGCTCTTCCTTCGTTTTGATTTCTTGGCGCAAAGAATTCCTCAATCTGCTCCTCCTTGGACGTCTGCGGCTCGTTAACTTGAACGACTCTCCGACCTGGCTCGGATAGACGACGTGTCAGCGTGATACGTTTGAGCAGAGGATGGCCTGGGAGGAAGCGATGGACATAATTCCGCAGGGGAGTGCATCGAGAGGGCGAGGATGGCCATAGGGTCGTAATCGGCGTCCTGAGGGCCGTGGTCAGCTACTGACTCTTTGTGTGTCCTCCATTCTCATCTCGCTGAACTTTCACCAGCTCCGGACCTGCCAATATGCATACAGAAGTAGATGGGAAAAACGATGGTGCGGTCTGCTTGTGTGCACCATACGAAGCAGATACGAAGTGGATAGGGAAGTAGTGAATTTTCTGAGGTGTCAATATTACTGCTATGGAGAGCCAAGCCGCACGTCTCAGCCACCACCACTTAGAAGGAAGTTCGTGTTCTCGGGTAGTCAGGATTTTGTGCATCGGAGTGTGGGTGAAGGTGAGCTGGAGACTAGGGAGAGAAGCGGAAAAGGAAGATGCAGAGATGGGCACAACGGAACGGCGCAGAGGGCTCCAGCAACATTGCTGACTTGTGGCCGACGGATTCCTCCTCTCAACGAATAAACTGCAGATGACAGTTGCGTCAATATGGATTCAGCGTTCGAGATGACAGAAGACATACCCTAGCTAGAGTTGTCCGTAAGACGCTGGATGACGGCGACACGCTACCCTGCTCAGCCTACCCGCCCTACCCTGCACTATCAGCGACGCAACCATCGTAGTCACCGTAACATCAGTCGCTTCCTTCGCTTCCTTCTGGTGATTGGCATGCGAGTGGTCTTCAATGAAGGTCCGTCGAGAAAAAAGTGACAATCTGTATACCAGGATGATCCAGGCGAGGGTGTTGTAGACGTAGTCTGAGACGGAAGGGAAGCTGTGATCGGAGTTTGGATCGCCCTCTCCATCCGACTGCGAGCATGCGCCCACATACTCAAAGCCCTCTTCCTCTGGACGCGTATGCAAACAAAAGCTTTCCCTTCAAGCTTCGTTTGACTTCTTGCGCGGCGATTCCTTGACTTTGCACCCCCAACGGTGGCCGCTCCTCAACCGAAACGACACTCAGACTTGGTTCGATGCGTCAACATGCAGGGGATGACCTAAAAGGCAGCGAGGAACAGAATGTGGCATTTTGCAGGCGGAGAGAGGGGACTGTTATTGACGTCCTGAGTACGTCGGCCATGCTCATCTCGCTGGACTCTTTTATTGACATTACTTGCATCTCGTACAGTTCACCGACAGCTGCTGTGTTTACACCGCTGAAACTTTCCCTACTGGTTGCGCCGTTTCCCCTAATACGCCGACGCGGTCTAGTGTTCCCAGGAAAGCAGCAACAAGGCGTACGATGATATCGACAGCGAAAAAGGGATACTCCGTCCTCTCCGTACAACAAGCGCCTCAAGCTTCGACCACCACCGGTCTTGTCTCTCTATATCCTCTCTGCATCTTTTCACAAGAGGATTCCGAACCCTTCCCAGCGCAAAGCCACCGAATCTGATGATCGTTCCTAGCGTTTCGCCCAGCGAATCAAAGTGCTCACCAACCCCAAGGTTGTGAGCTCTGTAATGGACGCAAGGATATCCTAATCAATACTGGGTGTTATAGCGGATTGGCATCAGAAGCCGAACGTCTTGCAAAGTGGCCTAGCCCGCCCACATGTCACCGTGAGTTCCCTCACCAAAAATGACATTCAGAATTTACTAATTCACCCACAGAAGCTCTACACCTAAACTACCCCTTCTAACTCTTCTACGACGTCTCAAGATCTCACTAGCAAATCTCCGCGTCAACCTGTTAACACTTCATCGATAATCCCCTGCTTTGTCGTGACGTATTGCAAGTTTTAACACAATAACTGTGTGGAAATCTCGAGCTTGAACGATGACGGCATGGACGAAGCTAAGCGTCTTCCCACTGGTCGGTCCTCCGCCTTCCTCCCAGTCCTTCCCCTCTTCCCGCTGACGGGTCGTCCAAGTGCCTTCCGAATTGAGGAGCCGCTACCGTTGAATGTAGTACTAACCAAGGAATCTCCGCAAAACGTCGATGAGAGAGGGGGGCTTCTGTATGAAGAAAGCTTTCTGGGTGAACCGACTAGGAATATCCGTGGTTGAGATGGTGTCGCACACGAGTCCGGCTCGTTTTCCAGCCATTTTCTTCATCTGTTTTTGTCTTCCTTCGTGCTATTGGAGTGCCTGTCAACGATACACGTAAGCCGTCAATATGCGCACACCGACTCTACTAGTTGCGTCCTACGAGAATGACTACGAAGCTCCTTCACCGTTTCTTCCCCCATACGTATAGTGGTTGACTGGGTTGTACTGACTGTACAGCTGGTTTACTCGTTATTCATTCCCTATGTTTACCGTTCACACTAGACGTCTGTTCCGTGTTACTTATTCTCTTCATTTACATTTATCTCTATGTATGAGATTTTGATTTTGATGTATTGGACTGGCTCTAATTATACAGAATGTAATGTTGACCTTGACTCGGCATGTGCGGTATGCCGCTGTATAGAACTGCCCAAAACACGCGTCTACGGTTGCTTCTCGTCACTCTCATGCACGTGCATAGATGTATACACCATTCCCGACACTTGCCTATGCTCAACAAGTGATCCCGCACGCCTGAGACTACCGAACGCATGAGTAACAGCCACAGCAATGATACTAACCCTTCTATGCGCTCTTTGACCAGTTGAGATACGAGTCCAATGGAAGCGAAGAGGAAATCTAGGGGAGAAATGTCACCAAAAGAAAGATAAAGGCGAGGATTTGGACGACGCATGTAGCGGCGAAGGGTAATGATCTGTCGTGGTTTCCAACCGGTAGCTGTTAGTTGTAGAAACCGTCGACGCCATCGCGTAGCTGCCCGATTGGGAAAATCTGACGTTCGGGAAGAAGAAATGGCCATCTTTGAGCTGAACCGTAACGATGGCTGCAACCTTTAGGACACCGACTACTCTCAGTGTCCTCGAGGCCATCTCTTCCACCCCAAGCCGCCGTGCTGACGCGTCATCTGAGCACAGTTCAAGTTGAGGAGCCGCTGGTGTAATAGATGAATTCCCGCGCCAAGAAATCGATCAAAACTACGATGAGGGGAGGGGTTTTGTGCGTGTACGTGTCTTCAGTCGAGGAATGTAAGTGAATAGGAGGGGTAGCGCCTCAAGTCATGATGGTGGTAAGGGCGAAGAGGGATGGTGGACATTTCTGTTGTCGTGGAAGGAGGTGCGTTGTGCGTGAACCGAAGGGTCACCGCAAGGAGGTGGGTTGATCCCAGTGTTTGATGTTGTCTAGCGGGAGAGGCGCTCTGCAGAAACGCGTCAGCGATCCAGTTTTGGATCAGTAGGCAGGCGCAGACGTTATCGAGAAAAGTCGCTGGTATCGTGAAGGAAATGGTGGGAGAAGCTGGATAGACGGCAACTCGGTAGATCAGCGCAAGGGTAGCGGAATTCAGACACGAAACTGACAGACTGTTTAGTTTGTGACGATCAACAAAGGTCGTAGCGTACGCACCTTATAGTCTAGCCCATTGAGGATTACATTAGACCTGGGGAAGAGTCCTGAGGAGAAAGAAGAAGAGGAGTAAAAACAGGCTCTTGGAGGACTCTCTGCGCCCAGAAATTGGCTACTGTATGACTAGGTATCAGCAAGAGTTCAGAGAGATGAGAATAGTAGACGTACCAAGAGTAGTCAAGCTAAGGATGCTCTCCCAGCTTAACCATGTACAGCCATCCTCGTCTCACGTCTCTCCTCCAACAAACTGTCTCGCTCCACCTCCTGCTCAAAAATTGACATGCTGACGTGTCACCAAGTCCAAGTGTCATTCAGGCTGACGTTGAGACCTTGAGGAGCGGTCAATGCACAATTGAGGAATCGTCGCGCCATAAAATTTGGAGTGCAAAGAGCTTCCATTTCATGCATTCATTGTAGCATGCAAACTAGCGATACCGTTCAGCAAAACCCACAATGACTTCGATAGCCAAGCGATGTCGGGGCGCAACGAATACCGTAGATGAGTCCCCTTCTCTCTACCAGACGTGAAATCAAGAGGAGACAAGCGAGTTCGACCTTGCTGGGAAAGTCGAGACAGACGTAGTCCATCCATCTCCAGTAACGAGAGTGACTTCGCCCGATATCAATCGTAACGGCGTCTCCGCGTAGACTCGGAGGAAGACGGTGATGATGCAACTTGAGTTCTGGATCTCCCGATAATGTGAACAGGAAGGAATACTTGTACGCCTTGCTTATGAAGTGGCTTTCAAGTGGATGGTGGAACAGTGATATTTATGAGTTGTTGGTGCTATTCCTGCTCCGGAGTCAAGCCGTACGCGCCAGCCACCGTCACTCAGTAGGTAGTCAGAATTTTATGCATCGGAGTGTGGGTGAAGGTAAGCCGAAGACTAGGAAGGAAAACGGAGAAGGAAGATGTAGAGATGGACACGATGGAATGGCGCCAAAGGCTCTGATGGCATTGTCGACGAAGAGGCTCTCCTGGGAGTCATCCATCGCTGAAGGATTCCTCCTCCCCCAGACGAAGAAACTGCAGATGACGGCGCGTCAATATGAATTCAGCGTTCGAGATGACGACGGTAGACATACCCTGGAGCCGTCTGTAACACATGGGACACGACCCTGGCATTCGTCGTTCGCTTCCTTCACAGTCGTGGTCCGTTGAGGACAAAGCGACATCCTCTGTGTTCTGTTGCGTCTTTTGCTTTCAGATTCCTGTCGCATGTGAGCCAATCAGGCCCAGGCCGTCAGCGTAAAACACCAGAAGCCATGACCGTACGTCGGAGGGAGGAGTTGGTATGAAGACGACCGGCGGCTGGTACAGTAAGTAGGAGGCCGGTCTTCCATGGCGCGTGGATTAAGAAACGAATGGTTGACTTGGGCACAAAGCACAGAGGACGTGTGAAAAGAGGATCGCGAACAGTGAACGACGAAGAGGAGGCTTTTGCTAGGTGGACAGACGAGGATGCTGTTGATGTAGTCCTCGATGATGGTGGGAGACGGAAGAGAGCTGTGATCGGAGTTCGGATCACCCTTTCCATCCAACTCTGAGCATGCGCGCACATACAAAGCCTCAAAGTGCTCCTCGTCTGGATGCGTACGCAACAAAAGCTCTTCCTCTATTTGACACATCATGCACATGCGTCAACGTGCAGGGGACGGTCTAAGAGCAAGCGAGGAACTGAATGTAGCATCTTGCAGGCGTAGATACTACTAGAGAGGGTCGACCTTGCTATCGGCGTCCTAGGAGTACGTCGGCCATTCTGATCACGCTGAACTCTTTTATTGACATTACTTGCATCTACCACAGTTCACCGACAGTTGCCATGCTCTACACCGCCGAAACTTTCCCTACTGGTTTCGCCGTTGTCCCCACTGTGCCGCCATGGTCCATGTTCCCACATATGAGACTCAGCTTCCCAAGAAAACAACGCCGACGGGCACGACAATATGGACAGCGAGAAAAGGTGATGTCTACCAGCTACTCCCCAGCCACCCCGTCCTCTATCCGTACAACAAGTGCTCCAAGCTCCGGCCACCACCATTCCCGCTGCGATTTTTTTCACAAGAGGATTCTGAACCCTTCCCAGCGCGAAGCCACCGAAGCTTATGGCCATTCTAAGCTTTCAACCCAGCCGACTCTGACAGGCGAAGCCTTGCCCACCAATCCCAAGGTCGTGAATTCTGTAACTGACGCAAGGATATCCTTGTCCGAGTCGATACCGCGTGTTACAGCGGATTGGCACAGGAATTCGGACATCTTGCAGAGCTGCCCAGCCCGACCATATGCTACCGTGAGTTCCCTCAGGGAAAACGTCATTCAGAATCTGCTAATTCACCCCGCAAAAGCTCTACGCCTAAACTGCTCCTTCTCTCTCTTCCACAACGTCCCACTAGTAAATGTCCGCGTCAACTTGTTAACATTCGACCCCCAGCTTTGTCGAGTCGCAAGTTCCAACACCATAACTGTATGGAAATTCGAGCCCAGATGACGGCGACATGAGCGAAGCTAAGCGTCTTCCCGCTGGCCGGTCCTCCGCCTGCCTTCCTCTCCCCATCTCTCCCCAAAGTTATTTCGCTGACATGTCGTCCAAGCGCCGTTCAAATCGAGGAGCCGCAACCGTTGCATGTAGGAATCTCCGCCAAATGCTGACGAGCGAAAGGAGCTTCTGTAAGCGTGGGTGTCTTCGAATGAAGAAAACTTTCGCTGGGTGAACAGACTAGGATCGATGATGGGGAGACGAAAAGAGAGTTCGATCCGATGTCTACGTTTGATTCTAGCCTAATTATACAGAATGCAATACTCGTCATCAATCACGATCGTCAATAATCTGGTTGATCTAGTAATATTGATCTTCAGTTGTACGTGTGCTATATTAAGTTGCGTAGCACTCGAAAAACACAACGAATGACCTGTCAATAGATATACACCCAGGCCGAATCCCGCCGGCTTTCAATAGTCAACTTGTGGATGTCAAAATCTCCGATTGGTTTTTCGACCAGCTGAAATACGACGAAGCTGACAGAAACTGAGATTGATTTGGGGGAGACAAACATCACAAAAAGAAAGATAGAGGAGGAGATTTGGACTCGATGGGTGACGTACGCCGGGTCTATGTTGCACTTTCAAGTTCGTATTTTGTAGATTTGGTCCATTTTCGGGGTTCTCTTTGGTGGGTTTGCGGATGCGGGTTACATTTCATGGGAGAGGTATTACTGGTACATGTCTTTGCAGTAGAGTTAGAGATGGATTGTTTCCATGCTCTCCTATGATCCGATATTGCCTGCTCGTCGCCTATGGCGGCGAGAGCGACGGTGGGAAATATTGAGATGTTGGCGGTGACGGATCGGGGCGTCTCCATTAAGCCCGACGACAAGAACACCAGAATTTAAGGGGTCAAACTCTGCGGGCAACTGGTATCTGTACGAAGGTTAGTCGAACTTTGATTACTCGCAGAATGTACGCTGACGTACTTGCGCATCAGGCCCTTGATAGCCGGCCCTAATTTTGCTTCCCCGCCCTCACAGTGCAACCCTTTACCTACAATACAGACTTCAGATTCAATGGAAGTCTCTGCGTGACCTGCACGTACCAACGATGAGCCTAATTTCAGAGTCACCCCGAAGCTTCGCCTCTTCGAGGGCAGCATCTGTATATGCAATAGCTTCTTTGACATAAAGGCCGTGCAGGTCAATCTCCCCAGGTTTGCTATGCTGAATAACAGAATCAGTATCCCAAATGAACGTGACGCACAACGGCTTACACGGTTTTTTTCTACCGAGAAAATGAGCATTCACATCGGGTACAAATGGAATGGATCATAGCACTGACCAAGATAAATCCAGTTGCTCGCTTCTTTGTTCAGCTGTTCCATTTTCTGTTTATGATTTTTCCGTTGGTTTGAGAGGTCCTTGGCTGCAGCGTGATCCTCGCGGTTATAGGCCTCTTGGCTTTCGCTCTTGCATCTTGCTATTTCATCCCTTTCCTCATTGGCGCGTGCACGAAGGCCGATGTAGTATTCATTCGGCTGGTCTTGCTGGTTGATGTCCTATTTCAAACTTTTCAGCGAGTGGGAAGTACTGTGAAAGAAACTGTGATACCTCGTGTTTTGGCGGTCCATGTGACGGTGGTGTATACAGTGATGATCGATGACTTTGTGATGGAGGGGGTGGACGAGGAGGTGATTGAGATACCGGTTGATGTTGCTCTGGATGATGAACCGGAGGGGTATATGGTGATGATTGATAACTTTGTGATGGAGGGGGTGGACGAGGAGGTGATTGAGATACCGGTTGATGTTGCTCTGGCTGATGAACCGGAGGGGTATATGGTGATGATTGATAACTTTGTGATGGAGGGGGTGGACGAGGGGGTGATTGAGATACCGGTTGATGTTGCTCTGGCTGATGAACCGGAGGGGTATATGGTGATGATTGATAACTTTGTGATGGAGGCGGTGGACGAGGAGGTGGTTGATATATCGGTCGATGTTGCTCTGGCTGATGAAGCAGAGGGGTATATGGTGATGGTCGATAACTTTGTGATGGAGGCGGTCGATGAGGAGGTGGCTGAGATACCGGTTGAGGTTGCTCTGGCTGATGAAGCGGAGGTGTATATATTGATGATCGAGGGCTTTGTGATGGAGGTGGTGGACGAGGAGGTGGCTGATATACCGGTCGATGTTGCTCTGGCTGATGAAGCAGAGGGGTATATGGTGATGGTCGATAACTTTGTGACGATGGAGGCGGTGGACGAGGAGGTGACTGATGTACCGGTTGATGTTGCTGTTGCCGGTGAACCGGAAGGGTATACTGTCCAGATCCGCTGGATTCTTGGGATGATTCCGCCCAAAAAACCCAGATAATCACCAGCAAGATCGCAGCCTCGAGAACCACCCCCGTCAAGATAGACATGCTGGCGCAGCGGAGTTAGCGTGCTAGACGGTCTAAGCAAAGCTATGAATCGAAACAAGAATGGCAATGGTAACAGGTATTCAAATGGAACCAATGAATGAAATTTGAGATGTGATACAACTGCTTGTTCTTGGGTTGGGGGGGGGGAACTCTCGGATTTGAGATAACTAAGAGTTGAGCAGAGGGGAGACCGGCAATGAGGCAGGTTCCGAGATGAATACCAGGATGAAGAGATGCCGCAAGCTCAAACTCGTAGCAGTGGAAGCTGAGGACTCGGTTGTTCGGGAAACCTGGAATCTGAGCAGCTTAAAGACGTAGCCACACTGACAGATCAGGCGCTACCCAAGCACAGAAGGGCCCGGGAATGCTTAGGTAGGTGAGTCGGGCGAAGCAGTGAAGAGGTGACGAAGTGATTTAAATGAAGGGAGAGAAGGGAGAACGAAGCGAAGATAATCCTTGGACGGAATATCAGCGCAAGATGAATGCGTTGTTTGGCATCCTCCGTCGAGCCAAGCATCTGTGGGAAACGTGACACTTCCTCCCACAACCCGTCTGCCCACAGCCATTCTCAGCCTAGCCTCTTTAGGACGAGCTTCTATCAGCTAGCAAGTCTTACGTGTAGCATTCCAACTTCGTAGACTGAGATTCGCAACTTGAAAAGTTGCCTTCTGACTGTGTTAATGGCGTCTGATGTTGCGTATGTCTGCCGTTCTCATGTCGCTGAGTTTCTATTGACATCTTCTTGTACAATTCATAAGGGTTGTCGGTATTTTCATCGAGGAGAAAGTCGCCGGGAAGCTAGATATCGCTATTGCGTTCCAGCGACTCCAAGGGAGAAGTAACTTTACAGTGGCGATTTCCTTTGACTATTCAGAAGCCCCGGAAGCAGAGTCAGGCACTGCAAACAGTAGTACGGGAACCTTGTGGCCAGGTGTTTGGGAATAGAAAGTACTTGTCAGGCGAGTTGGTATATGCCTTCAGCTCCGCGAAAGCCAGTCAAGCACCGCCACCAATCCATCAGATCACTTGTACAGGACTCAGAGTATACGAACCCCGCCCAAAGACGCCAGAAAGAGAAAGAGGGGACCGGAGGATGGCCCGTGAGGATGATCGTCGTCGTCGATACAGGAAGAATTTCAAAGAGGTCGACTCTTTGCTATGCTAGCCATCGGATGGAAACTCCGATCCGAAACCTCGATCACAGCTCCCACCGTCATCGAGGACTACGGAAGTCCTCATCCACGCTGTTCACCTAGCAAAAGCTTACGTGCCTGTCACGTCAATGTTCTGGTTAATGTCCACACGGAGAGTCCTCCAAGGGTAGTGGCTCCTCATCAATGGAGTGGGAGTCAGATGGGAATTCGGCATCGTGTAGGTGGAGCACGATAAAAATTCCTTGGTTAATACAGCCAAGGGTAGCGGCCCCTCAACTTGAACGGGACTCTGCTGGATTGTCAATGACATAGTTTTTGGCGGAGATTGACTGGAAGGAATGGATGCGTGGGCATCGTGCTGGCGGATGCCAACCCTAGTTATGGGTGAGAAGACTTGGAGCGGGAATACCGAGGAGGGACGTTTCTGTGAATGTGAGAGTCGCATGGCCGTCATCCAACGTGTTACGACTCCAGGGTATGTCCCCCATCGTCACCTCGTTGAACTCGTATCGACACGACTTTCATCTCCAGTTCATAATAGTCATTCGCCGAGAAGAAGACCATCACGCACTACCGGAACAAGTCCTTCAGCGACGTGAGCACCGACTCCAAGGAGAAAATGTTCGTTCGCAATGTCAACCGTACCCTAATTTACTGCATCCTTCTCCGCGTCTCAGGTTCTTCTTCACCTATAATCTCTACAACACCAGTGCAGAGACCACGACTACCGTACCACATGAACCTCCTTCCGGATTAGTTTCTACGTCGCCCATATAAAGCAGGAATATCTCGACAACTCAGAAAATTCTCTAGTCGTTATCCACTTCAAATCTGCGTTGTATAGCGCGCGCGAGCAAGCCGTGACGTTGACGTACAGACCATCATTTCTTCCCAGCATGTGTCCGCACAGATAGAGCGCAGCTTTGTCGATAATTCCTTGTCCTCCATACCTCTACGTCAAAGACTCCCCGTTGTTCACATCCCCAGTTCGAAGTCGATTCCAACACCAGCGATGAGATGGCGGTAATGGTCAATATCAAGAAGCATGAGTCGTTCGCATGTGTTGTGGCGGGAAGCCCTACCAGCACTACAAGAAATTTATTTGCTTCAAGTCAGCTCTTCATCCTTCACTTCCTCCATTTCGTCAGTAATATTCACCACTGACTGCTGCCGTGAACTTTTCGCTAGCCTGAAGATGTTGAGTTCTATGCGTGAAAGCCAACGTACCGAAGCACGACGATTACATCGTCGAGAACATCAATCAGTGCGGAATGGACCCGACAGAAAATGCAACCATAGCCTACCCATATCTGCTTCGTGTTAGTTCACTTCATTGTCTCCCAATCAATTACTGACCTTTTGTCGGATAGATTTTCGCATCTCACCTAACTTCCTGCTGTGCTTTGATTCTCACCCAGACTCACACTTTTCCCAGAGGATACTGTCGCAGGCGCCCATTTAAGTATGCAAATTCAAGGACCTGTCCCCCGATGTGCTACCCTTCGTTGTATTATCCAACGAATTTTCGCAAAAGGTTGACGATGGAAGGGGCTTCTGTAAGCGCGCACATCTTCGGGTGCAGTAAGCTTTCACTGGGTGAACAGGACAGTGATTGATAGGTGCTTCGTGCACGCGTGTCCGAGTCGATGCACACGGTGACACGTACCATGTTCATGGTAGAGGCAGGGTTGGGGCTGGTGGCAGTGCACTTGCATCAAAGATATGGAGGAAGACGACGAAAAGGCGGATTTCTCGACAAGGGCAGGCGCGGTAAGGAAAGAAAGAGCAGAAAGTGTTTATTGATACTACTACTGTACATGATGTAACTAAAAGAAGAGAATCGAGGCGAAGAAATTTCTCCGAACATTTGCCTAACAAGAAATTAACACGGTTAGGCAACGAAAAAACCCGCAAGTCAGCTGCCTTTCTACCTCGTAGGATCATAATCTCCCCGTCCCGAAGGTAATCAGCAAAAGCACAAACGGGAGAGGGCTTCCTCCCGTTTGTGCGCCGGCGAAGCGTAGTCTCCCGTTGAAATCGTACCTCCCATGCACTCCACATATCACCGAGGAAGGGATGGTGCGGGGAAGAACGTGCGCTGAAGACCGAGTACGGGCATGCCTTCGCGCGCGCGGAAAGGGGTGGGTCTTGCATGATCGGGGGATCGTCGTCCTTCCCGGTCATGCGCAGAGACGTTGCGTGTCCCTTGCTCGCTGAACTCGATACGTCGTGTCGCCGCAGACCTGGGTTCCTACGAAAGTCACAGCATGATGGACGTGGTCTTGGTGAAGGGACAACCATTGGAAACGAATGAAGGGCCGGGAATTCTGCTACAATTAGATGAGCCAGTGCGAAACGAAGTAAAGATATCAAACTCACCTCCAGCAAACCAAAACGGCTCCATAAACATCCAAGCACGGTACTCCACCCTCTCTCTGGAACGAGATACATTGCCTCGGCGCAAGATTTGACTTCGAGTCGCCGACCATATGTATACGGTGCGAGGGGAAGGCGGTTGGCAAGAGGAATGATGAAAGACGTATCGAGGAAGACGTCGACGGACCCAATGTGAAAGAACTGCGTCAAACTGCATTAGATAGCGAGAATCAAATGTCAATGCAGCACTCACAGACGAGGACCGCCCTCGCGCGTGGACAATCCATAGATGCCCACTCTTCACCCTTCTCCTGCGGGATACGAAATCTTGCTCGCCGGAACGCGATATGCGGTCTCGGCACAAAAACCTATTGATGCCGTTGCGAGGAGATCTTGGGTTGATGTCGAGAAGGTCGTCTGGGGTGTCAGGCCCGTATTGGCACAGATTAGGGAGAAAAGACAGCTCACTGTATTCCGTGAGTCAACGACCTTGATAATCTGATCGCTCGCCGTACTCACAAAGTGGAGGATAATACCGATGTTCTGGAAGCAGGTCAAATAAAGAAAAGGGAACAAGAACAGACTTGACGTACGTGCGTGGTCAACGCTTTGCATCGGCATATGAAGCTCCCTCCCCACACCTCCGAGTCCTGATCTGCCTGGGAATGGAGAATAGAGGCTAGGGTGGGGAAGAGGAAATGCCGCGGGAGGGATGGGAAGGGAGAGGTCGAAAGGGTTACACCTTAGCGGCGGTAGGGTGACTTCAGAATCTATAAGCCACGGAAACACCAAATAGGAACGCAGCACCCATCGCTAATCTACTATACAACGAGTGAATGTGGGAACTCCCCTCTCATTGGCTACATAAGTCGCGCTTTTCATTGGTTCTTCCGTTTTTAGCCCGGGTTCCTGCCACGTCACGCGTCTCTCGCCGTCTCCCTCTCTCTCTCCGCCCTTCTACCATTGTTTCCCTCTTTTCTCCTTGCGTCCCCCCACCTCTGTCTTTCTCTCACCGTCTCTTCCCGCTTTTGTAATGGCCGCCTATGGCTTCGAATGCCTGATCTGGATGTCGACTTGAGGAAGTGTTCAATGTATCGGCTTCATCCTTGGTGAGTCCTGCTGTTCCTAATCGTTGCGTACCTCTGCTGATGTTCTGCATCGTTCTATTGCCATCTCTCCATCTCCTCATTTCGTACGTTCCCAATTTCACCCAATCCATTCACAGTAATGGCAGACAATCCGCTTTCTTGACATCATCAATGCCTCCTGTTCCAATCTATACAACATACGTTCACGTACGCCATGTCAACGCTGGAAGCTCCCTTATCTCAGCCTCTCCGCTTCCCCATGCAAAGCTCTGCTGTGCCTACTGCTGTCACCGGTGTTTCAAAGATTGCTGAATACTGTCCTTCAATGTTTCTGTTCTTCGTCTTTACGGACCATGCAGTTTATTCTTGGCTGTAGATGCATCTCTTTTCCCATTCTTATGTTATCCCCTGTCCTCCTGCTGTCGCTATTGAATTGTGGCGTCGATTGATGTTCTTCATGCGTGATTGCTTTCTTTGCGCCTCCACTTTCACATATCACATCTCACATTCATGCTGAAGTCGCCCTCTTTAGTTTTATGTACCAAGCTCCAAGAGAAGAATCACGAGTACGTGATATGTCGTCCATGTCTGTGCATTGAATTCTAACTCTTTTGCTTCCAGTTGTATTCTATTGCATAAAAAATAGATATGTTATTCTAAGATATTTCATGTGCCTCAAATGTACTTGCTATCAATGGTGTGACTGTGTCTCATGGGTAACGACCTCAACTTAAACCTGTGAGGATCTCTCGCCTCCGTGTGAACCGCTCCAACATGCCCTCAGGTGCTCTTGAGTCATATTTCGTCACTGAAAGTATGGCTGATGTTTTTTTCTGAAGAAACCTCATTTGACACCGATGTTGAAGCTATCTGGACAACATGTCGTGCTTGCCATCGTGACATCCAGATGATAGATACTGACTTGCGTCGACCGGTTCTGTCCACGCATTCTACAGAAGTAAGTATTGATGTGAGACAAACAAAATAGAGTTGTAATTGACATTTGTTTTAGACTGAAGAACAGCCATTGACGAGGCGGGAAATCGTGCAACAACAATGCAGAGCTCGGGAGAGAGCTGAGGTGTGTTTGATCCTCTCTTTTATCTTGCCATAACATTTGACCTATATGCACAGGCAGAAAATACTGTCACGGTTCACTCTTTACAGCCATTCACTCAGGATGTCGACCACGATGAACCAATGGTCGGTTATCCTGACAGGAGGGTGCATTTGGAACGTAGTCATACAAGTAGAGATGGTATGAATTATCGCTTCTGTATCTTACATCATTGTCAACAAGCAATGTCATTAGACGTCTTTGGAGCTGCGCTGCATCTACAGGCTCAGCATGATGACCTCCCTCCTGGGCGTCGGCCATATTGTGATCATTTGTCACGCCATGACCTTGGTGAAATGTCATATGAATGTCCTTTCTGCCATGCGCTTCACTGGTATGCAGAGTGAGTGACCAGGAAAATCAATGGCAATATTGTCTTTGGTGTTCAATGCTGCAGAAAGGGTCAGGTGGTTCTGCCTCCTGCACGTGAACCTCCTCTGGCTCTCAGACAGCTTCTTGAAGCTAATGATGCTCAAGCAAAGGACTACCGTGATCGAATGTGGATGTACAACCGGGCATTCAGTTTCACCTCTCTTGGTGTCAATGAAGATCACTCTGTAAATCTTCACCGGCGTGGACCACCTGTTTTCCGCATTCAAGGGGAACTTTATCACCGTTCTGGCTCTCTTTTACCCTCTCGCAATCAAGCCCCATCATATGCTCAGCTGTATATCTATGAACCAAGAGACTCTATTGATCATCGCTGCCATAATAATCATGATCTGCGGAGAGATACCATCACGCTATTAGAGACCATCCTTCGCACACATCACCAATATGCCCTCATCTATTGTTATGCAGCTGAAATACTTGAACAGTATGGTGATAGTTCCAATAAGACTATCACTCTGCATGTTGATCCCACATCTGATAAGTGTACACATAATCTTCCAACAGCAGATGAGGTTGCTGTCATCCTTCCTGATTGCTCCAGTCTGTCAGAATATAGAGATATAATTCTCCATAGACGGGATGGTCCTTTGAAGTGTATACATAGCAATCATCCTGCATATGCACCCTTACAATATGTTCTTCTCTTTCCTTATGGGGAGAACGGTTGGCATCCAGAGCTTAGACTGAATCAGCCAAAAGCTGTGAACCCTTCACGTTTGACCCTTTTACAATATGTTTCTCATCAACTGCAGGTTCGGCATAATGTATACTCTACAATTCTTCATGGCCATCGTCTACTACAGCGGTATATTGTTGATATGTGGGCGGCAATTGATCAAAATCACCTTGCTTATCTTCGTAATAATCAAGGTCTCTTCCGTGCTACTCTTCGAAATGGACTTAATGATGCCCTCCACAATGATAGCATTGATCTCAACAATATCGGAAAGCGAACTATCTTACCCTCATCATACACTGGTGGTCCACACCACATGTATCAGCAATATCTAGATGCAATGGCCATTGCACGGTACTTTCGTAAAGTAGACATCTTTATGACTATGACTGCAAATCCAGAGTGGCCTGAAATTTTATGTGAACTTCTTCCAGGCCAAACAGCTTATGATCACCCAGATATTGTTGTGCATGTATTCTGCCTCAAACGGGATGCAATTCTTAAAGAGATCAAAGAGGGTGTCTTTAGCACTGTTGTTGCTTGGGTATATACAATTGAATTCCAGAAACGTGGCCTTCCTCATATGCATATTCTTATCTTCCTTGATGGCCAATGGAAACTGTTTAATCCTGAACAAATTGATTCTATCATTCAAGCTCATTGGCCTGATCCTGTAACCCAACCTGTCCTCTTTGAAACTGTAAAGAGGTGTATGGTTCATGGACCCTGTGGTACTGTTAACCCTAATGCTCCATGCACCAAGGGTTTTCCTAAACCTTTCTGTGACCAAACAAGGCTGACTGAAGATGGCTATCCTGAATATTATAGACCTGATGATGGACATGCTTATCCTGTTGGTCAAGGTTCTAATGCCATAAATGTTGACAATTGGTGGATTGTTCCTTTTAATGCATACTTCTCTGCCAAATATGATTGTCACATTAATGTTGAGTGTGCAGTATCTATTGCATCATTCAAATATATCTTCAAATATATTCACAAAGGCCCTGACTATACTACTGTTGATATTGATGATGAAATTTCACGACATCTTCATGGCCATTATATTTCACCACCAGAAGCTAATTGGCATATTTATGAATTTGATACACATGGTCAAAATCCACCTGTTGTTCGATTGCAGGTTAGCAAGTTTTGTATTTTTTCTTTCATAACTTTCTCACTTTTGAATATCCAGGTCCATCTGCCAAATGAAGATATAGTGACTTTTGATCCTGAACTCTCCCCTGACTCTATTCAAGAACAGATTGAAGAGCAAAAATCAACATTACCTGCTTTCTTTGCAGCTAATGCCAGCAATGATCCCAATATTCATGAAGTTGCACACCAATTGACATACCAAGAATTTCCACTGAAATTTGTTTGGAATGCGACACACCGTAAATGGACTCGACGAGTTCATCAAGGAAGTTATGCCATTGGAAGAATGCATTTTGTTTCTCCAAATGCTGGTGAACAATTCTATTTGTGTACACTTCTCACTGTTGTCAAGGGTCCTACTTCATATGCAGATCTCTATAAATACAATAATGTGATCTATCCAACATATTATGAAGCCTGTCTTGCTAGAGCATTACTTCAGGATGATGGAGAATGGAGACAATGCCTATCAGAGAGTTCAGAAATGAAAACAGGCCGCCAGCTTCGACGTTTATTTGTCACTATTCTTACCTGCTGTGCTCCTTCAAATCCAGCTGGGTTATGGAATGAATTTCATCATTATATCACTGACGATATTGTTCCTAAACTTCACACTCTTGGAATAACAAATCCCTCTCTTGATGATCGTTATGACTATGGCTTATATTTGCTTGATATGATTCTTTGTTACGATTTAACCACTTTTATCCTTTTTACTTACATAACCCAGACCACCAGACCGTCCGGACCGCTTATCGTACAGACCCCGAGCAGTGGCTTCGACACTACGCATTACATGGCATAGTAGCCACTTCCACCTAGCACCCTATCGTGCGATAGTGTGCCAGGTTGAAGTGGAAATCGCTTCGATATTGCGTGCTCGAACTTCCAACTCTCACGAACGATTTATACTTAGACCCTCACTGTAATATTTAAGTAGCTAAGCTCTCGCTAGTTATACCCTAGCTTCGAGCTAACGTTTAATCTATACCAAAACTATCACCTTATCTATCGCTAAGACTAAAGACTTAGCCTTTTCTCTCAATCATTTAAGAGAACTCAACGGTGACTGCCCGAATGCGAGACAGCCGTTGTTTATCTTTGATTGGAGTTCAGGTCTAACATTCTTGCTGAAACAGGAAAATCACTTTGTCAAAATTATCCCTCCATGCCTCATTCTCAAAGAAACTGGGTCATGCGTGCTCTTAATCCTTTGATAACCAATCAACTTGATTATAATCAGGAAGCTGAAAAATACAATGCAGAAGTTGCCATTGAAAAACTGAATTCAGAGCAACGATCAGCTTTTAACAGCATTGTGGACTCTGTTTATCACAACTGCAATAAAATATTCTTTTTGCATGGTCCTGGTGGCACAGGAAAAACATTTGTATACAAAGCTATATGCCATCTCTTACGATCACAATGCTACATTGTTCTCTGTGTCTCATCTTCTGGAATTTCTGCACTTCTTTTGATTGGTGGCCGCACTTCTCATTTCATGTTCAAAATTCCAATTTCAAATCTAAACGAAGAATCATTCTGCAACATTCCTAAAGAGAGTCAACGTGCAGAACTCATTCGACAGACTCACCTTATCATATGGGATGAAGCAGCACCACAACATTGTTATGCAGCAGAAGCAGTCAAACGAACCTGTCGTGATCTCAGAAACTCAGATAAAATTTTTGGCAGAATCACTGTTGTTTTTGGTGGTGACTTTCAGCAAACTTTGCCAATTGTTCCTGGAGGTAAACGTGCTGATATAATCAGAGCATCATTACCATTCTCTCCAATATGGAAACATATCCATATACTGCGCCTTACTAAAAACATGTGCCTCCTCCAGCATTCAGACACTGATACCGAATCATCAGATTGTTCCTCTACTTCAAATTTTAATGACCCAAAAACCTTTGCACCCTGGCTACTACATATTGGCCAAGGCTCTGATCTTCCATCCCAAACCAATTCAGCATCTATTCCACTTCCACCAGAGCTATGTGTCAATTCCATTGAAGACCTTATCTCCTTTGTATATCATGGTATTGAAAGTACCCCACCACCACCTCCTGAATATTTTCTGAATTGCACGATACTTGCTCCAAGAAACAATGATGTTGCTGATGCAAATGAATATATTCTGAATCTCATGTCAGGAGAAACTTCATCTTTTCTCAGTGCTGATGAGATTATCAATGAGGCTGGTGCTGATGCTCCCTTTGATGCTTATAATCCCCCCATACCTATTGAAGTTCTTCGCTCTCTAAATTCATCTTCTTTACCTCCTGGTGAACTTCATCTAAAAATTGGGGCTCCAATTATTCTCTTACGCAACATTGATCCCACCAATGGTATGTGTAATGGTACACGCCTCATTATTCTTCGAATGTCTACACGTGTCTTAGAAGCACAAATTATTGGTGGGGATCACAATGGAAAAGTTGTCTTCATTCCCTGTATCTGACTCACTGCCACATTTGATCATCATGCTCAAGTCTCTTTTCAATATTCTCGCCGCCAATTTCCTGTTCGCCTTGCATTTGCAATGTCCATCAACAAAGCCCAAGGCCAATCTGTAAAATATGTGGGCCTTGACCTTCGAATACCAGTCTTTGCTCATGGTCAATTCTATGTCGCATGTTCAAGAGCTACCTCAGGCAAACACCTAAAAATTTTAATACCACCTTCAAATGATTCTGGCCCTTCCACAATGAACGTAGTATACCGTGATGTCCTAATCTAATCTATGATGTCTGTCCCTTCCGGTTTCATATCATATGACTCACTCAAATTGTACCCGCAGAAATTCAATTGAAATCACTGGTGACTGTTCTATTTTAAACTATATTCTTTCTCCGCAAACCTTCACTCTCGCATCAAACTCTAATCTCCTGCTCTTCACATTGGAACCAAATTTCTTTTCAATACGTGCTTCCTTTAATCTATACATTTATGATGCTCAACTCATTTACAACCACTCAAATATGGAGTCTGAGAATAGTCCCGCTCTCCACATCCAAGTCTCCCGTTTCACCAGCACTCTCTCAAGAAGCCATGACCAGCACCAGCTCTTCCGCAAGAACTGAAAATGGCAGCGCCTCCCTTTTTGGACTTGCTTACATATCCAGTGCCCGTCAGCTCTGTAATTCCTCTGGCGAGCTGACAAAAACCATTGTCGTTGATGCCCAGATGTTTCTTGGCAATACTACTGAAAATTTTGTCCTTGCCTTACGCTTCTTCAATGCTAACAACATTGTTTTCGGGGATGAACCTGAAATGTTCGTCATCCAAGCCAACGCATGTCGCCTTCTTTATCTTGCAGCTATCGTTCTTCTTATAATTATATCCTACAGATCATGAAAATGTACCCAGAAGAAGAAAACATTCTTCTAGCCCTTGGTGACTATGCTCTTCAACCCGACGAGTATCAAGCCGTGGGTGATATTGTTTTTGTGCGTATCATCTTCCTTGCAGTCACACCGAAAAGCTAATTCATACCATGAGATGACGCGAATCGAGACAGAGGACACCTTCCCCCTCCCATTCATCACTGTCACCGGCTTAGTCCAAGACGCCAGCACCTCCAATTTCACTTTTGATATCAACGCAGCCCAGTATACACAGTTCTTCGGCCACAAACGTACCTTTCCCGCTCACTTGATCTTCCCTGACTCACCCCGATACAAAAACAAAAAGCCAATGCCGGGGAATTACCTCTTCGTCTCCGTGTCCGGCTTTCTTTCATGCGTCGCGTTCAAGGAACCTGTTACGATTTAACCACTTTTATTCTTTTTACTTACATAACCCGGACTACCGGACCGCCTGGACCGCTTATCGTGCAAACGACCGAGTAGTTGCTTCGACACTACGCACTACATGGCGTAGTAGCCCCTTCAGCATTGGCACACTATCGCTTCAGTATGGCGTGCTTGAGCTTCTATCTCTCACGAACGGTTTATACTTAGACCCTCACTTTAGTATTTAAGTAGCTAAGCTCTCGCTAGATATACCCTAGCTTCGAGCTAACGTTTAATCTATACCGAAACTATTGCTTAATTCTCCGCTAAGACTAAGGACTTAGCCTTTACTCTCAATCACTTAAGGAACTCAACGGTGACTGCCCGAACGCGAGACAGCCGTTGTTTATCTTTGATTGGAGTTCGGGTCTAACAGAACCTGATCCCTCCCAACACAATCCAACGCACGAAGTCCAACACTTCATCATTGATATCGACACCATCATGTTTCTTGGTCGTGTCCCTCTCACACCTGCGAGCCCTACAAAACCAGGTACATATTGTGTCCATTTGTTCCTATTATACATGTAGTTTCTGATATCGTACTATACAGGTTCTTCTGTCCAAGGAAATCAGAAACGGACCCTACAGACAGTCAACTTCAATGTGCCCAACAGTCCGACAAAACGTACCAAGCAAAAACCCCAAACGACATTGCCTTCTGTATGCAGTCCCACCCTTGCCGCATCTGCATCTACTTCCACCTCCAACAATCCTTCCACTGACAAAAGCAATGATAACGATGAATTTGAACACATTGAGAAGAAGAGTGATTGACTAGCAGCAACGATGGACATGAACGTCGAAGAGTTGGGGGACAAATCATTGCATCAAAGAAAATCATACGATACATGTAAAATTATGTAAACAATTCTCATACCTACCTAAAAATACCACATCTTTCTCCTCTCCTAATGCGCACAGGTCGCCGCTAGTACCAAGTTCACCACAAAATGCGCTCCTTGCACATGAATACGCATTATCTCCGGCCAAGAACTAACTCGTCCACAGAGCTACAAGAATGTGCTAGCTGATTGTCCTTCAAGTCCTACCGAAACGCCAAGGGAGTCAAGACTATTGTGAGGTCAAGAGATCTATCTGGCGAAAGGTCAGTAATTAATTGGGAGGTAATGGACCAAACTAACTGGAGCCGTGTCATAAATCATGGTAACATTTCCTGTCACGTTCATTCCGCACTAATTTATGTTCTCGACGTTGCAAGCGTCGTTCTTCAGTATGCCGGGTTCCATGTATAGAGTCGAACAATTTGCATTAGCACAAAGTTCTCAGCAGCAGTCGGCAGTGGAAATTGCTAAAGACATGGGGGAAGCGAAGGATGAAGGGCCGGCGGGATGCTCTCAATGCTCTTGTACTGCTGATGAGGGCTCACTGCCTGCGATACGTGAAAGGAGGATAGAGATACACAAGTGAGAGATTGGTGCTTCTTGATATTGTCCATTATGAACTGTAGGTGAAAATAGTATCGGTACAAGATCAACAAAACGAGGTTTGTGAACATACTAGAGTGGAAGCATGACGCCGAATCTTTTCCTTCAAGGTTCTCCCCTAGTTCCGTCCTTTTGGTGGCATGCCATCTACGCAAACCAGTCGTCCAAGTTGAAGTACCGCCGCCGTTGGGGCATGAAAAGCAGGACCGTCAGGTGCTAGTTCGAAGGATCTGAATTCTGGGTAATGGTGGCAGAATGGGCTCTGTGACTGTGGACCCAGTCCAGAGTAGGCTCGCTGCCAGGCAGGAGTAAACGAGTATGATTGAATGAAGAACAGAGCTGTCGACCAGGAGGATGATATAATCGCATTGGTCCAAGTGGATGATGGCTTTCGCTTGAAAGGTGGTGTGTTAGAGGACGGGGAATGGAATAGCCCTGCGTACATCCATGATAACATTATGCTTGCTAGCGGTGCCAGCCCAAAATGACCAGGCCATGTTGGGGTGTAACGGATACCGTAGACGAGGGTAGAAACACCCCCTTCTCTACTAGAGGCAAAATTGAGAGGAAATGAGCGAGCTCCTTCCTGGGAAGGGTAAAGACAGATGTAATCCACTATCCCATCTCCCATATGGAAATCAGCCTCAGACTTGGGATCTCAAACGACGTATTTGTATACACGTGGAGGAAGACGAGCAGGCAGGCTGTATGTTCCAGCCACCACCATTTAGAAGGAAGTACACGTTCTTGGGTAGTCAGGATTTTGTGCATCGGAGTTTAGGTGAAGGGAAACCGAAGAGCAGGGAGGAAACGGAGAAGGAAGATGTAGCGACAGTAGAGACAATGGCGCTGAAGGCTCCGACAACATGACCGACAAACAAGCTCTCCTTGGAGCCGTTCATCGCAAAGGACTCCATCTCCCCTTGACGAACAAACTGCAGATGACAGTTGCATCAATATGAAACCAGCGTTCGAGATGACGATGGTAGACATACCCTGGAGCTGACATGACGCAGGCATTCACCGAACGTCACTCGCTTCCTTCACTGGATTGGCAAGAGGGTGATGTTCGCAGTCGTGGTCCATTGAAAAAAAAACGTGACATCCTGTATGTGTTCTGCTGCGTATTTTGTTTTCGGATTCTCATTGCATGTAATCCAACCAGTTCGTCAGCGCAAAACGCTGGAAGTTATAAATGTACGTCGGAGGGAGGTGGTGGGATGAAGACGATGGACGGCTAGTACAGTTATATAATAGGAGGCCGGTCGTGTATGGCGCGTGGATTAAGAAACGGATGGTTGACTTGGGCATAAAGGACAGGACACGTGAAAAGAGGATGGTGAACAGTGAACGACGGTTATGGACACATCTCTTCTCTTCCTAGCCACAGCTAGTCCTACGCCTCCCTTCCTCCCATTGCGTTGACGACAACTGGAGCAACTAAGGAGAGGCTTTGTGCATGGGAGGTGCCGGTGGACAGGGGAGGGTATTATTGATGTAGTCCTCGATGACAGTGGGAGAAGAAAGGGAAGCTGTGATCGGAGTTTTGGATTGCCCCTCCATCCGATTACAAGCACGCACGCACATACAAAGCCTCAAAGCGCTCCTCGTCTGGCAAACAAAAACCCTTCCTTCAAGCCTCGTTTGATTTCTTGGCGCAGCGATTCCTCGATTTTGCTTCCCCAACGGTGGCTGCTCCTCAACCTGAACGAAGCTCAGACTTGGTTCGACGCATTGACGTGCAGGGGATGGCCTAAGAGGAGGCGAGGAACTGAATGTGACATTTTGCAGGCATAGAGAGGGACCGGAAGACCATCAGCGTTCTTGAGTACGTCCTCCATTCTCCTCTCACTGGTCTCTTTTATTGACATTACTTGCATCTAGCACAGTTCACCGACAGCTGCCACCGTCGAAACTTTCCAAGACAAACATCTCACCATCAAACACTACTGGTTTCGCCGTTCTCCCCACTACGCCACCGCGGTCCAATCTACAGATATGAGACTCAGCTTCCCAAGCACACAGCGACGAGTGCTAGTGATGTCCAACGACCCTTGTTCTCTCTCCATACAACAGGTGCTTCAAACTTTGACCACCACCATTCCAGTCTCTCTATATCACCTCTGCATCTTTCCACAAGAGGATTCCTGACCCTTCCCAGCACAAAATCACCGAAGCTTATGACCATCCAAGCTAAGCTTTCAGCCCAGCCAATTCTGACAGGTGAAGTGCATACCAACCCCAACGCTGTGGATTCTGTAACGGGCACAAGGATATCCTGTCGATATCGCATGTTACACTGGATTGGCATGGGAATGCGGACATCTTGAAAATCTGCCTACGTCTATATGTTATGGTGCATTCCCTCACCGAAAATGCCATTCAGAATTTGCTAATTTGCCCGCAGAAGTTCTACACTTAAACTGCCCCACCTCTCTCTTCCACAATGTTCCACTAGCAAACGTCCACATCAACATGGTAGCATTCAATACCCAATACCCAGGCCCGGATGATGGCGACATGAGTGAAGCTAGGTGTCTTCCCACTGGCTGGTCCTCTGCATGCACTGTGTATCTCTTCCTCCCAGCCCATCCCCTCTTCCCGCTGAAGTGCCTTTCAACTTGATGAGCGGCTACCGTTGAATGCAGTA
Organism: Armillaria altimontana; assembly: GCA_022818075.1. Taxonomy (NCBI): domain Eukaryota; kingdom Fungi; phylum Basidiomycota; class Agaricomycetes; order Agaricales; family Physalacriaceae; genus Armillaria; species Armillaria altimontana. The sequence continues at coordinate 64,778 of JAIWYR010000067.1, read as the reverse complement.
CCAACCAAGGAATCTCCGAAAACCGACTACGACAGAGGGGAGCTTCTGTAATCGCACGTGTCTCCGAATGAAGAATGGGTGAACAGACTAGGAAACTTCGTGGCTGAGCCCTGAGAGGGCGTGGTGGCTCATTTCCCAGCCGTCTGTCTTTTGTCTTCCTTCGCACTATTGGAGCACCTCTCAATGAGGCCGTCACTATACGCACACTGACTCCAGCAGCAATGGCTACGGAGCTCCTCTGGAACCGTTTCTTTCCCCATATGTATCGTGGTTGACCGGATTGTACTGCTGATTTGCTATCTCGTTATTTATTCTGTGTGCCTCCCGCTCTCTCTTCTGTGTTCATTTACACTTATTTCTACGAATGCAATTTTGATCCTGATTTATTGGGTATGTCGCTGCATAGAACTCTTTTTTAAATAAACATGCAATTTGTTGGCATCCATTTTTGTGTGTGCAGCACTCCTCTCCTTTACACGTCCCTTCAATGTTGCACATTGAAGCAGAGAAGATGTAGTAGAAGATGGAATAAGATATTGATAGACATGCAATTGGTAAGGTCCTTTTGGCGTAATCGTATAATCACCAATCAGAAATCTATCGATCTCAGTTCAAATCTGAGAAGGTCCGTACTGTGTAGCTCTTCCTTCTTTTATTTTATGTTTTAGTTGGGACTGAGACTCTGAGTACTGAGCAGTGCCATGAGCACTGTGACGTGCATAGTTAGTACCGGAATCTCGGGTTCTTCTGTTACCGTTCCCAATTTAGTATCCACACTGTCAAAAACAATACAACATAACACCAGCCCCTCGTTCAAGTCCCAGAGTCGTGGACGGTGAGATGGACAGCAAGGCCAAACGGGACCATGAGCACCGTTCAATGATTAGGTAATGTTCACACCATCTGTTCAAAATAAACACCATCGCCTCCGCTTGATTACCTTCCAGCCCATGAGCAAACATCACGCGTATAAGTAACAGCCATAGAAATAGTATTAACTTTTCTACACAAGCTGAAATACGAGGAGGCAGATAGAAGTGAAGGGGAGAAAAACGTCACAAAAAGAAAGATGAAGGCGACGATTTGCTTAGCGACGAAGAGTAATGACATGCCGTGACTTCTACACTGTAGCTGTTGATGTTCTCTACGTTGCAGGAACTGTGTAGCTGCCAGCTTGGGAAAGTTTGATGTTTGGGAAGAATAGACTGGTCAAAGGTGAGGCGGAGAGAACGGCAAACGCTGGATCTTTCTCGAAGATGAGATAACTGTCTTCGAGCTGAACTGTAACGATGGCTGCATCCCCTAGCACATCGACTGCCCTCAGCGCGGGGATGCTGTCTCAAGGGCATCTCTACATCCCTTTCCACTCAAAACCACTGGATTGATGATGCAGATGCATCAAGAAATCAAACAAAACTGCGGTGAGGGGACATGCTCCTGTGCGTGTATGTGTCTTCAGAGGAGGAATGTAAGTGAATGGGAGGGGCAGCACTTCAAGTGACGGCGGTGGTGAGGGCGAAGGATGATGGTGGACATCTCTGTTGTCGTGGAGGGAGAAGGGTCAAACATCAGACATTGACGTCGCTACAAGGAGGTGGGTCGATCCCAGCGATTGATGTCCATATATGTCAAGCGTTAGATGCGTTCTGGAAACGCGTCCTTGATCCTGTGAAGTGTGTATTGGGTGTGCCAGTGTTAGAGATCATGCATATTGGTACCTCCCAGACATTACCGAGCACAGTCGCTTGCATCGTGGAGAAAATGGGATCGCGATGAGCTGGACACACGGCCACTCGGTGGATTGGTGAACGAGTCAGGGCTAGCACTGGGAGAGCTGAGATTCGGACACGAATCTGATAGACGGTTTAGTTTGTGGTGAACAACAACAGACACAGCGTACGCACTTTGAACAAAGGTTGAACTCATAGTTTAGCCTGTTAAGGATTATGTTACACCTGTAGAAGAGCCCTTAGGAGAAAGAAGAAGCAAAGCAAAGCAGGAGGGTCACTATCAGTGTCATCGCTTCGGGCGGAGGATAATGAAAATTTGTATTCGTGTGAGTATGGCACGTAGAAATTGCTAATACTTGAGGGCTCTTCAGATGATTGTCACTGGATTCTGTGCCCATCCCGAATTCAAGCTCGGTTAATGATGTATTCTCCATGGTATGGCGTCCGGTGCTTTCCTCGATGTTTGTGCTTCGGTCACGGCATGAGTTCAGAGTGATATCGGATTTTCAAATAGGAAAGTGGAGAGCAACATGGCAGAAGTCGGTGCAGCACAGCCACCACATACGCAAGTACAAAAGAGGAAGTCAACGCTTCTCTGCAGTAAGCAACACCGCAAGCTACTGGTGCGTTGGTTTCACAAAATCTTTACTAGATTACTCTTAATAATTCATTCTCAGGATACTAGCCACGCGAGCTCTCACAGAATCATTGCTGAGGCTACCCGTGGATATATCCTCAAGCTCAGACCCTCACCCACCACCTAGAAATTCTACAGCCGTGCTGACTTAGGAAACGAGGCAAGAAGAGACGAAGAGGCGAGGCACAGGATGATACGCCTAGGCAGTCGAGGTAATGGAAGGCCAGTAACAGTGGCAGGCGATGGCAGCGACAATTTGTTGCTGGTAGACAGGCGCATCTCGCAACAGTCTTGGTGATCATCGTGGAGGAGATACTCTGAGAGGATGCCGTGGACATGCCACAGTAGGTCAAAGTGAGTAGAAGCTACTGTCATTGAAGTAATCGAGCTCTAATGATGATCAATGACCACTTGTAGCCTGCTCAAGCTGTTTTCCGGATGCGCTCCAACCTGCCTGTTTGTATTTGACTGCGCACGGTGCTAAGCGTGATGCCGGGCTACTTTACTACTTGCTGTCGCATTCCGTCCACGTTCTCCATGTCGCAACCTCGTCCCCGCCGATTGTCTGTAGCATTCGCTGGCTCTGTTGGAATCAAGGATGACAAGACACTGACGGCGCGGTGTCGTGAGTGTGATACCGATCCGGTGTGACCCCCCTCTGGCCGCAAGAGGGACGGACTAGGGTGACACCACGCTCGCGCCCCGGGTTAGCGACGACGTGCAATCGCAGGGCACTTCGTGCAGTAGTAACTCATGTCACACTGGAGAGGACCGATGCAAGCGATTCGGAGAAGCTTTGTCTGCCTCCACACTCGACGAGTTGGATTGCAGCACCAAAAAAGGTCTCATTGGTGGCCAGAGCGGCATACCAGGAATTTCAGGTGTATGGTAAGGCTTTTTGCCCCAATACGAGCTGTAATCTTAACCCTATTTTCCCTAGGTTACAGGCCACCGACAGCTGAACTCAACGTCGATGGCCGATATCCTGTCATGCACCGATACTTACACATGTAACTGAAGACAGCTCATCCAAAGGTAATCTGCTATCTTTTTCTGTTAAGCCAAGCTGATACATGCTTGTAGTGGCGGCCGACTGTACTCTTACATCAAATAAAGATCCCGACACGCAATTTGTACACCCTACACAACAAGTTCTACCGTCTATGGCGCAGAGTCCCATAAACCGCATCTTTCCTCAAATACGCAGGTCTGGACCGCGGAGCCACTTCTTGTTCTTTGCAGCCCCACATCCTTTGATGGCTGTCAAAAGGTGCATCATCCTTGAGGAGCAATAATATCCACAGAGGGACAAGTATTTCTAGAGCATGCCATGACCTCTCGACGACATTGATGACTGTAACCTACTCTAAGTCACCCAACCTCTAAATAACTACTAGCCGTCGAAGCTTTGGGTAGATGATAGCCAATGATGGAAGAGGCGGGCAGAACACCGTCTTTTTCATGCCGTCTTCATGACCAAGAATGCGTACGCTCGACAGACTGTGAGCAAAAGCGTGCTTCATCATCAGCCGTTTGCCATAACAGTGGGTGTACCACTGTCAGAGTGTCTCCCTCTGTTTGGGATGGCAACAGGATGTGAAGATGGTCCGATTTACCAAGGACGGGCGACGAGGATGGTGCGATATTTTGCGTACTGACCCTGTATACCACATGCCGGGACTGAACGCACAATGACGGTGACTAGGGATCGTTGTGGTCAGCTGCAGGTCGCCATTGATAGGAATAATCTCGACAGGGTGTAGAATGTTGTCACGTCACTAGTAATGAATGCAGTTCTGGCAGCTCCGTGTTCGCCGTCAAGTCTTCTCGTCGGAAAGGCTTCGTCTTCAACTCATCGTCATTCAGGGATCAGATAGGAGAAGAAAAAGCTCACAGATGGATTGAGAGGTTTTGGTTCGCTTGAATGAGGGCCAACATAAGAGTAAGGAGGTGTGTAAGGCTGGGAGTAGGTGATGGCAGTGGTCTGAGGGAGAGTTGTGAGGGCCAGGAGAGCTACTACTTTGTGTATGGTATGTCGCTCCGCTAGACCTTGAATGTGATCCTAACCTTACATTCCTTACGGTTAGTCAAAATGGACCCCAGTTTTTGTACCTTTTAAAAGGGACTCTTACCCAACTTCCTTGCCCTTGAGCTGTCACCTCATGCGGTACTTCAAAATGCCGACCTATTCGTCATCCGGTTCTTAAACCATATCTTTATGCGAAGCCATCACTATCATACAAAGCCGGTACTACTCTATAAGGCCCATCCTCATATGGCGTCCTATCATCTTCATTAAAGCCTCGCTGATCCGAGCACATTCTGCTGGAGAGCGCTATCGGAGAATGCTGTCGGACCTTTGCCAGGTTGCATGGATGGATAGCCGAAACATGCGCTATGTTCGAGGATGTTTTGGATGAGGAACGACGTGTTGAATGTATGAATGGATATAATCGTCCAGCCAATCTGTAGGATATCATCTGTGAGAACTTTGTGGCATGTTCCGAGGGGTATGGGAAAGGATTTTTTTCATCCAAATGGAATTGGATAGGCGCCGGTGGTTCTTTCGCGCTTCTAGCAACATTGCCTCTTATCGACGTCTTCACTGTGGTGAGTTTGAAATGTAATCTGTGTTGCGGTGACTTAGCATGTCTTTATCTCCAGCTAAATTGTCGTTCAATGATCAGGTAGCATTCACACCTTCTGTTCAAAATAAACAAGGTGGCATAAGTCATAAGTCACAATCACAGCAATGGTATTAACTTTTCTATACAAGCTGAAAGTACAAAGAGGCGGATAGAAATGAAGGGGAGAGAACCATCGCAAAAAGAAAGATGAAGGCGACAATTTGCGTAGCGGCAAAGAGTAATAACATGCCGTGACTTCCACCCTGTAGCTGTGAATGTTCTCTACATTGTAGGAACTGTGTAGTTGCCAGCTTGGGAAAGTTTGATGTTCGGGAAGGATAGACCGCTCAAAGGTGTGGCGGAGAGAACGGCAAATGCAGGATCTCTCTCGAAGATGAAATAACAGTCTTCGAGCCGAACTGTAACAATGGCTGCATCCCTAGCACACCGACTGCCCTCAGCGCGAAGATGCTGTCTCAAGGGCATCTCTACATCCCTTTCCACTCAAAACCACTGGGTTGATGCATCGTCTGAGTGAAGCCGTGGGTGCATCAAGAAATCAAACAAAACTCCGGTGAGGCGACATGCTCCTGTGCGTGTGCGTGTCTTCAGAGGAGGAATGTAAGCGAATGGGAGGGCAGCGCTTCAAGTGATGGTGGTGGTAAGGGAGCAGGGGGATGGTGGACATCTCTGTTGTCGTGGAGGGAGGAGGGTCAAACGTTAGACATTAACCAAAGGGTCGTCACATGGAGGTGGGTCGATCCCAGGAATTTATTACGTCTATCAAGCGTCAGAGCTGTTCTGCAGAAACACGTTGTTGATCCAGCGAAGTCTGTATGGTATGAGATCATGCATATTAGTACCTCCCAAGCATCACCGAGCACAGTCACTTGCATCATGGAGAAAATGGGATCGTGACTGGCCAAAGGGGGCAGGAGCTGGACACACGGCCACTTGGTGAATTGGTGAACGAGTCAGGATTAGCACTGGGAAAGCTGAGATTCGGACACGAATCTGATAGACTGTTTGGTTTGTGACGAACAACAAAAGACGTAGCGTACACACCTTGACAGACATTGAACCCGGTAGTGTAACCCTCTGAGGATTACGTTGCACCTGTTGAAGAGCCCTGAGGAGGAAGAAGAAAGGGAGTAAATCATTGGGTTCACTGTCGGTGTCATGGTTTCGGGTGGAGGATAATGAAAATTTCTAGTCCTGTGAGTATCACGGGTAGGAATTGCTGATTGAGGGCTTTCCGTATAATCATCACTGGATTCCGAGCCCGTCTCGAATTCAAGTGCGGTTAACGATGCATTTTCCATTCTTCAACGTTTATGCGTTCTTCAATCACGGTACTATCGATTGATGGGAAGTGCAACTCTGGTCAGAAGTGCAACTTTCGCTAATGTCAACCTTCCACAGGCCACAATTATTACCCGTTCCTCCTGTAAATTTATTTTGGAATACCTATAGATGATATCTATAAGTCTATTAAGTCAGAATGCTATTCGGTCCTGAAAAATATAATCAGGAATTTCTACATCATGTCCAATCGGCTCAGAAATGAGTTGCAGAACGTGTTCTTGCCTCGTATCGACAGAGTGAGATGTCAGGCGGTTCTGAAAGACTTGTAGAAACTTTGTATGTGCTATTAGAGCTTTCTGACAAAAAAAATGAAGGGGAGCGTATCTGAAGTCAAGTGTGCACATGTAGTCGAAACTAGAAGTGCAATCCAGTGTGACAGGCTCAGTGGCTCCAGTGCTGGAGCCGTGGCAAGCCGGTCACTGCTTTGTCATGACTGCGGTGTACCGGCAGCATCGGCAGTTCAGGTCACAGCTCATCACGGTTGCACTTCCTGCTACTTTGACCACCCAGACGGCATCAGTATCCGCGACGACAAAAAAATCCAAGACTTCGTACAATGAAAATATAGTATATAAAGGTGAGGTCTACATATTTTCGAGAGGAGTGATGAAGAATTGATGTAAACACTACGGGTCAACATTTTCGGTTGCACTTCTAGGTGATCAATAGTATGAGTTCAGAGTGAACCCTCAATATTTCAATCAGGAAGACAGGGAGCGATATGGCCTGATAGTGACAAGCAAGAGTGGGTGCAGCACAGCTACCACCCATCCAGTCAAAATAACTTTTCATTGTGACCGTCATCTTCATCTTAAACTATTCTTCTCTCCTCGCACTTCAATATTTCAATCTTCAAACTCAGAGCTATTCCTCAAGACACCAGTGGTAGCCGACAACAACTCCTTACATCCAACTTGTCTGCCATTCCTACCCATCAAGCCTCGCCTCATCGCCCTGTTTGATGTCACCGCTGCTTTCTGATAACTAGGTAATGTTGTGCCTTGCAAGCCCTCGCAGACTTACGTGACCAAGTCTTCTCTAAAGATAAGTGTTAGTAAGGAAGGCTTGCAATTATGCTCCGATGTCGTAGGTGTATTTTCTCTCTTTTGAGTCCTATAATCAACTCATCTCTTTAAAGTGTCACAAGCTTCCGTGGGCCCTACTGTAGACTGCTGAAATGCGATTGAGCCAGGCTGGTCAGTATCTGTACATGTCTGCCGTGACTTTGCTAAGTGTAATATATTCAGCTTTGTACACGACACTTCGGATACGACATCAAGACTATCACTCCATACAAAACTGATGCGGTAGGAAGTGTTGTCTACTACGATTCATCGTCATGTTAGTTCGATCTTTTACCCCTTAATCACTTACTAACATTTCTCCACATAGTCGTCTCCCCTTATCCTTTTCGTTGGTTAATCCCGGAACAGATTTTCCGGACAACTTGCAGCACTGCATGATCACTCCAACTCGACAGCAAATATTTTCTCGGAACATCTCTGATTTTGAGTCGACCAGCTCTCGGATCGTCAGTATTCTCCTGCTACGGTGTTTCCCCCCACCAGTCTTGTCCTCGTGCATTCTCTGAGAACAAGTAGCATAATTGGAGATCTTACCGGATATGCGTTAGGATGGGTTCATGATCTAGACTGCTAGGTTCGCGTTCCTCAAAAGTTTCTTATCTGATCTTGGCTTACACGCCTGCCGTTCTAGTGTATCCCATCAATAGAGAGCCTCGAAACTTATGCTCGGATCCCGGGACGCCGATAAGGATAATCAACTAAAAGTAGTACAGCGCAGCAATCACCTCCGTGAGGAAGTCGGATTCAATGTCAAGATTTGCGGTACATGAAAGCATGGATTGTGATGAGAAATGCCATCAACGTATCCATATGTGGCAAACATCAAGGTTAGTTTAACCCTTGACCTTGTAGCTGTCTATTCACCCATCACCAGATCGACTTCACGATAGCAATCGCGCCTCTCTCGGGTTCACGGCCAACAGCAAATAGGTGAACCCAGATATGGATAAAATTGACACCGGAGTTTCGCACAGCATACAATTTGATGCTAGGCGCCTGCCATCGGCGGTAGAATTATAGAAACCCAAGCTGTGTGATGTGAAGATCATTATTGCTTCCATGCATGCATGCACCTCTGCGAGGGTAGGACTAGCGCGAACAGGGTTTATGTTTCCTCTCTGCACACAATATATTGATTACGATTCTCTTACGTCCCTCTGAATATGGCTGAAGAGGATGCGGGCCAGTCAGGATTCGGGGGCTCGCGATTCTCAAGAATGTAATGCAAGTGATCTGTTTCCCATCATCACAGAGGAATGCAGCACAACAGCATCGGCTGATGGTTGTGGTCTGTGGGGCTGATTTCGATTTCGACCACGAGCCAACATACCGTGCGACTTGCCTGCATACAACCTTGCTCTTCACCACCAACCATGGCAGAGGTCCTAGGAGTCACTTTGTCCGTTACCACCCTCATCGGAAACATAGTTACTCTCACCAACTATGTCAAGGACGTAATAAACGCGCCTGAAGAAATTACTCAGTTCTTGAAGGAGCTAGCTCCTCTGAAGATCTATCTGTCCACCTTATGTGACCTTATACAGCTTTTGACCGAAGAGGACCCATGGCTGAAGACATTGAAGCAGTTGTTTGTTCCTCCAGTTGATGCTCTGGGCACTGCTCCGGACGGTCTTTTCAAGGAGCTTGAAGAGCTGCTTGATGGACTCAAGAAAAAGCTGAACAATGATCCGCCTCAATGGAAGATGGTGAAAAAGAGAATGCTGTGGACGCTTACCAAAATGAGCGTGGAGGATGATCTGAAGAAGATCGAATGTTTCAAGATGTTAGTCATGAGCGCTGTGCAAGTCAATGCCATGTAAGTGACTCCTGCTTTCACCTCTCGGAGGCTAAGTTTGGTATACAGCAAATTATCTCATGCAGTCAAGGACTTGCTAGGCGATGCCAAGCACACTGGTGAGGAAACTCTGAGTATAATCAAGAAGAAACAGAGGGGTATGTTCATATCCAAAATCAACCATTGGATGGTATACTGATGTAGGGACACATTGCAGAGGAAGAAACTGCAGAGGTAGTAAAGTGGCTCACCTCTAACACTGTGGACTACAATGATGTTCAGCTTGAGACACTGAAAAAGTGTGTCAGCAATACTAGACAGTGGATCCTCAAGTCACTGGAGTTTCTGACTTGGGTAGATGGTTCTGGGAAGTCTCATACTTTGCAGTGTCAGGGTGGTCATGAGTTGTTTTGACTGATCTCTTCACTAATTTCTTGAGGCTAATACATCTCTTCAGCTGGTGTCGGAAAAACCTTCCTGGCCTCAATCATTGTCAACCATTTGCATTCACTGCCAGTGGTCAAAGAGAGAAAGGCACTTGTCCTGAGTATCTTTTGCGATTACAAATCTACAGTTGAACAAACTGTGGAGAATGTTCTTTGTAGCTTCCTGAAACAGCTGGTTCAAGACTATGGCCTTTTTCCCTTAACCAAGACACTTTATGCCAACCAAAAAACAAAACACCCTTCTCTTGATGACCTTACCAAATGTCTGTCAGAAGTGCTGGGATGTGTTTCTTCCCATGTCTACATTGTTCTTGATGCACTGGATGAGTTTGCTAATGACCATCGAGAACATCTCATTGATGTGATTCGAAGGATGTTGGGTGATAATATCTATCTCCTTGTGATGTCAAGACCTGACATTGCACTTGATTTGCTCTTTGAGGCAGATACTACATTTGATATTGAAGCTTCCACTGATGATATTAGGTTATACATTGAGGACAGGCTCTCTCAAAGCCGGCGCCTTGCCAGCATCATCAAGGGAAAGGGTGGTTTGATTCCATGAAAGAAGATGCTTAGTCAAGTAACAGAAAAGTCTTATAACATGTGTGTTACTCATGCAGGCATGCTTGTTGCACCTATTAACCAACTATCTATAGGTTCCTTCTGGCAAGGCTGCATATGGACTCACTTGCTGGCTCAGCAAGAACTCAGAAAACACTTGAAGATGCACTTGCTAAACTGCCAGACAATATAATGGGTGCACACACTGAGATACTGGAGAGTCGGATCAATAGTCAAGATGATGATGATAGAGTCCTTGCATTTTGCATATTTGGGTGGATAGCCTTTGCCAGGCACCCTTTGACTGTGTTGGAACTGCAGCATGCATTGTCTGTGGATCTTGATTCAGACATGATGACCTTTGAGCCTGATAATATCTACAGTGAAGATCTTTTGGGAAGTGTCTGTGGTGGACTTGTCACTGTTACTAGTAGTGTAGACTGGTCAAAATGGCCTAGGGATCCTATAGTGAAGTTTGCACATAAGTAAAATGATTTAATCCTTCCTATACAAGCTGAAGACAAATTTATCTAGATTATACAACACAGGAATATTTTATGTCTCAGAAAGATAATTTATTCCCTCAACTCCAAGAGACCATTGCATGCACCTGCTTAACATATATGTTGTTCAACAACTTCAGGCACCACTATTATGTTGATCATAACAATAATATCAGGTTATACCATAACAATGGCAATAACAACAGCACCACCACCAGTGACAACAATGACACCAGCAATGATAGCAATGACAATGTCCAATCAATAAATATTCCTCACCTCCGATTTCCTTATAGAGGTGGTCTTCTTTCTGTTTGGGAGCACTGTCCAGTCTTTCCCTTCCATCTTTCCCATCCTTTCAATGAGAATTATAGAAATTATTCATTTCTTTACTACTCACTTGATCACTGGATATACTATGCCAAGAAACTGCAACACTCATTGGTAGACAAAATCATTGCATTTTTTGACTCAGCATGTCATAGAAAGGTCATAAAGACTGACCATACTGTATTATCCACTGAGGCACCCACTCCACTTCATTTGGCTGTGTGGTATGATCTGTTGCACATTACAGAAGTACTTTTGAAACGAGGAGATGATCCATGCCAGTGTGAGACATCATTGTTGATCACATCTAGCAAAAATGAGAATCCTAAAATGGTGAAACTGCTCCTTGATCAAGACAAGATTGATCCAAATACCTGGGACTCTGGCAAACAACATACAGCTTTGTCCTATGCTGCAGAAAAGGGGTCTACACAGATTGTGGAGGTGTTATTGCAGTCAGATCAGGTTGATGTAAATTGCAAGGACTTTGCAGAATATACACCCTTGTCCTATGCAGTGGCAAGAGGGTCTAAGGATATTGTAGAGAGGTTATTGCAGTCAGATCAGGTTGATGTAAATTGCAAGGACTCCATAGGACATACACCCTTGTCCTATGCTGTGGAATGGGGGTTGAAGGAGATTGTAGAGATGTTATTGCAGTCAGATCATGTGGATGTGGATTGCAAGGACTTTACAGGATGTACACCCTTGTCCTATGCTGCAGAATGGGGGTCTACAAAGATTGTAGACATGTTATTACTGTCAGATTGTGTTGATGTGGATTGCAAAGACTCCACAGGACATACACCCTTGTCCTATGCTGTAGAATGGGGGTCTATAAAGATTGTAGAGATGTTATTGCAGTCAGATCAGGTCAATGTGAATTGCAAGGACTCTACAGGACGTACACCCTTGTCCTATGCTGCAGAATGGGGGTCTATGCAGGTTGTAGAGATGTTATTGCAGTCAGATCATATGGATGTGGATTGCAAGGACTTCACAGGACATACATCCTTGTCATATGCTGCGGAAAGGGGGTCCATGCAGGTTGTAAAGATGTTTTTGCAGTTGGATTGTATAGATGTGAACTGTAGGGACTTTACAGGACGTACACCCTTGTCCTATGCTGCAGAATGGGGGTTTAAGGAGATTGTAGACATGTTATTGCAGTTAGATCAGGTTGATGTAAATTGCAAGGACTCCACAGAACGTACACCCTTGTTCTATGCTGTGGAAAGGGGGTCTATGCAGGTTGTAGAGCTATTATTACAGTTAGATCAGGTTGATGTGAATTGGAAGGACTCCACAGGACATACACCCTTGTCCTATGCTGCAGAAAAAGAATCCATGCAGGTTGTAGAGATGTTATTGCAGTCAGATCAGGTCAATGTGAATTGCAAGGACTCTACAGGACATACACCCCTGTCTTATGCTGCAGAATGGGGGTCTATGCAGGTTGTAGAGATGTTATTGCAGTCAGATCATGTGGATGTGGATTGCAAGGACTTCACAGGACGTACACCCTTGTCCTATGCTGCAGAATGGGGGTCTATGCAGGTTGTAGAGATGTTATTGCAGTCAGATCATGTGGATGTGGATTGCAAAGACTTCACAGGATGTACATCCTTGTCATATGCTGCGGAAAGGGGGTCCATGCAGGTTGTAAAGATGTTTTTGCAGTTGGATTGTGTAGATGTGAACTGCAGGGACTTTACAGGACATACACCCTTGTCCTATGCTGCAGAAAGTGGGTCCATACAGATTGTAGAGATGTTATTGCAGTCAGATCATGTGAATGTGGATTGCAAGGACTCAACAGGATGTACACCCTTGTTATATGCTTCGGAATGGGGATTTACACAGGTTGTGGAGATGCTATTACCATCAGATTGTGTGGATGTGGATTGCAAGGACTTTACTGGACATACACCCTTATCCTATGCTGCAGAAAGTGGCTCTCTGCAGGTTGTAGAGATGTTATTGCAGTTGGATTGTGTGGATGTGGATTGCAAGGACTCCATAGGACATACACCTCTGTCCTATGCTGTAGAATGGGGGTTTATACAGATTGTAGAGATATTATTGCAGTCAGATCGGATTGATGTGGATTGCAAGGACCCGGCTGGATACACTCCTTATGATGGCAGTCATATCTGATAATATATTGACAGTCAAAGTCTTACTCAAGCGTGTAATGACCAAGTCTGACTTTAGCCACTAAGCATGACTACATAGATATTATTAGTACTTGACTCATTTCTTCTGACTTAATATGACCCTTTATGACCCACTATGATTTTCTCATTGTAGTATACAAGTGGCTAGTGGGTGGTGAAATCAATATCTTTCTTATCTTTTATCACTAAATTCTTAATTGTGAACTCATCCATTGGACTTGTGTTAGGACAGAGAGCACCACAGTCTTGGACCTTGGACTCTGGAGACTAGGAAGCCTTGCATTCATCATTCAGCATACTCAGTACCATTTTACTCACCAGCACACCACTGATGTTCACATGTAGTGTTCAACTCTATTATCATGCCTGCAGCATGTCTAAGGCAAAGGGGTGTCAGAATATCAGCTTGGCATACTGAGTAGGTAAGTAAATTGGGCCCAAGGCTCAAAAAAAAGTTGACCTCTCTTTTCAGGGCCTAAAAATGACTTTTTGAAGAGTATTTTGAGTAAATGATAATACAATATATACCATAATGCATTCTGTTTACTTCTGAGAATATGATGGCTAGGTCTACAGACATCTTCACCAACACTCTTTAGCATTAATGCTTACTATATTATGATGATGTTATACATCTTATTGTACTAATCTTGAAGTATGAGTCTGAATAGGATACAGATTATACTCAAAAATATTCAGACAGGTACTATTATACAAAAAATAAGCTAAAAAGTATTAAATAGACCTAAATTAGGCAGAATGACATCATAAAGGTCATGTGGAGATAGGTAGGTCCAGTGCTGATGCACAAAAATATTTAATCAACCCCATATGTTTTTCTGACATTCCAACACTCCCTTGGTTTAAGGGTGTAATTTTGCAATATTTAATAACTTACATGTTAGCAATGCTAGAGAATAGCAAGTGGGCTGACAGTGCAAGTGGCATGCAAGGAAGCAAGGTTATTGAGGCAGAAGACTCTATGATAGAAAAAGAAGTAATGAAATTAAAACATAAAGGCTTTGTTGTTGCACTGTACCTCATGGGCATGTACAGCAATAAGGCTGAAGATTATGTGTGAGGTAAGGAAGAGAACCAGAGACTGCATTTGCTAAATTAAGCCTTATTGTGATCTCCTATTCTGGTACTTTTCAAATTTGGTGAGTCATAGACAGATGCAATGACTTAGGGACAGTAATTGTGAGTCAAGTAGTATATTTAAAGTATTTAACTCTTGATGATTCCTTCTGACTACATCTCAAAATTAGTATAAGTAGCCCAGTAGAGTAGAAGTAAATGATCATCTCTTCTTAATCTCTTACTTGTGCTATCTTAAATTATTGAACCTGGGTCAGGCTGGAGAAAACACTACCTAGGGTTGGATCAGAACTCAGCCTTCATCAAGATATCTTCAGTACCTTCATCCCTGTCCTTCAGTAATCATCACACCACTCTGTACAGCCATAGAGTTTTATTAAGTACATGTATGGTTGCAACTGAAGACATGGTTAATCTCAATATGTTTTAAATACCATGTTTAATCAGCCAGTCTTAATTGTTGCTTCATGAAAAAAATTCTACATTCAGTACTATATACATTCATCCAACAAACCTCTTCAGTAATTAATCGCTGGTTGTTTAATCATCACACAATTAAACATGGTGGATTAAACATGCATGGTTAATCACATATGATCAATCCTGTTGATTAAGTCAGTTGTTATTAAAGCAGGTGTTTAAATAGACACACATACCTTGAAATCTTGGCCTTATGTTCGGTGTGTTTTCTTCTGCTTGTTTGATGGTTCCTCCACTCCTTCTACATTGTCAGCTTTGCGCTTACCATCAGACCTCAGCGACCTCCCTGCCTCCTTCGCATTGCTGCATGTGAAGCGAGTCACTGCCCTGTCCACCTGCCCACTCTTGTTCTTGGAACCTGGAGGTTGGCCACAGCCTTGCCTCATAGGTTTGGGGCTCTCTTCACAACCATCGCCATCATTCACTCCTTCAGCAGGATCTTCATTGTCCAAAACCAGCTGAACTGGCAGCAAGAGAGTCAGTGGTGGTGGAATCGGAGACTTAGGTGTCTTGTTCAGCATAGGAGTCTGAACTTGCAGTGGACTTGGAGCCTTGGGCAGAGTTTTAGGCAGTGGTGTCTGAACTGGTGGTGGCAGTGGATGGCCAAATACAAATAGATCTTTGTGTTGCTCTTACAAGAATTCCACCACTTGCATGACTTCACTTAACTTCATGTGTTCAGGATTTCGCAGTGGAACCGGAAACTGGAACTTGGAACTGTCATAGAAGTTGATGACATGGTCTCAAGGGATATTGGGCATACCACTTGGACCAGTTTCAACTATCAGATCTGTCAGTATTGAGCATGAAGATTTCTATGGATGGACATACCCTACACCTGGAGCAGATGTTGCGTGACGGTCGACACATAGTCCTTCAGCAGAATGCTTCCAAGATCAACAGTAAATAAATGTTTTCCAGCCTTACACTTGACTTTCCGATCAATGAGCCCTGTTGTTTATTGAGTTTAGCAATGTCAATGACCAGGCAACCTATGTAGACCAACTAACCTTCTATAAGAGCCAGTCCTGACCAATGCGACCACAGATCAGTCAGACTCTGATACAAATCAATGTTTGCATGCTTGAAGTTGACATTACTGAACTTGTTTGCAGAGTCATGTTGCAGATGCATCTGTATTCTGCAGCATGATCAGTGAAGTCTACATCACATGAGGAGAACAGACTCACTTTCCCGCTGTAGTACCGCCCTCGACATCTGGGTTCTTTAGGGTAAAGAAGAGCAGCATCTCTGCTCCTCCAAGGGGTCCTTCAGGCAAACATAGGTGCTGGAGTACCCTTGGCATAAGCAGCGCAAATTCCCTCACGTTCCTTCAACAAGAGTCAGTATGGCATCAGATATATCAAAAAAAAACAGCTTACTGATCACAGTCCATTGTCACGCCCACAGCGTGTCTAAGGGTGTAATTTTGTGGATTCACACACCTTACACATTAGCAAAGCAGAAGCACAGAGAGCAGACTAACAGTGCAAATGGCACGCGAAGGAGCAAGGTCACCAAGGTTGAAAGCTCTATGATAGAAAAAGAAGCAACGGAACTAAAACATAAGGACTTCATTGTTGCACTGTACCTTATGGGCATGCATGGCAATAAGGCCAAAGAGCTCGCTTGCTCACGCAAATATCCGTCTGCAATAGAAAATTCAACTTTCAGTGGGATGCGCTTGTATGCAGGCTGGGACTAATTTAGATAACTACGCGTCGGTAATCTATGACGCATGGTCCCTGGAGATCTGGAGAAAAGATATCATGTGCAGTGGTAATCAAAAGAACCCTGGGCATGGCCTAGAAACAGACTTCGGCTGATGGGAATAGCGAGCGGGCTTGAAATCTGAAGCATTCCTTGGTTACCGAGTCTAGAATATGATGCTGTCACCTTCGGAGCAGAACTGAAAGCCGAATATGAAGTGTGATTGGTGATCGAGGATTAAGCAGCTATTGAGTACAAGTCAGCGAGCTACTCTGCTGCTAGGGCAAGTGATGTCGACATCGCTTAGCTCTTTGAGGATACTAAAAGGAGGACCAAGCGGCACTCTGCCAAGAGTGTTGTAACAGTTTGGACGAAGAATTATCGGCCGACAAAGAATTTAACTTACTAAAGGACCATTTGTAATGATCAATCTCCTGTAGTATAAGTAGGTAGAATTGCACATAGTAGAACAAGGTACCTACCCCCCACGTACAGTAATAAAGTTTCAGTTTGGATCTGGACTTGTTGCACCACGTAAGAGTTAGTAGCTTTGAGTCTTGGCTAGAACGCAAGTTTAGCAAGCTCACAGAGAAATAGAACAAGAGAAACATTTTGGATACAAACTACGGTTTACTTGAGATATGAAAGAGATTCAGTGGCAGTGACGCTGCACCCATCTTAAGAGTTTGCTGCAGATAGATCTGAGAGAAAGCTCTGTTCCTTTTTTTTGGTTCAGTGTAAGGAAGAAATTGAGTTGTGTCGGCCTCTGTGTAGGTCTTGAGTTGGTTTGCAAGGGAATCAGCCAGATTGGGCTGTTCTAGCAGTTGCACGGAGTGTGACAGGTGTGCGCAGTTGGACCTCACGGCACCATTGTTAGAGCAAGCACACTGTGTGTGAGGACTTGTGGGGATGGTTTTTGAGAATAATTGTGACTTGATTGGGAGTGCCAAGGGCCTCTAATTGTGACAAGTTTGGGAGTCAGGTTTAGCAACTAAGAGACAGGTGACATCGCACATGGATTAGATCTAGCAGCAGGTAGCACTTAGCGAGCTCACTGACTGAATTTGGTCATTTTGTGGATCTGCAAATCTGTGTGTTTCGGCTATAGAAATATCCTTTGCCTTGAGGGTTGCATGGTTCGCCATGCTCTCTTGTAAAAAGCTTCGAGGAGATAGAGAATTTGAGAATGGCTTGAGAAAAATACGTTGTTACGTGTATCGCTCTAGCGAGCTCGCTGAGAGAAATTGGGATATTGTCGGCACGCAATTGGAATTAAATCCCTTGCTCCCCTCCACACTTAAGGAGATTGTGTGTAGGTGTGTTTAGTGGGATTGAGTGTAGGTGTTAGTGTGTTCACGCTAGGCCATGCTCAGTTTCACAGGTGCCCACCACCAGCCTCGTCACCGTCTCCACCTTCATCGCCTCCTCCTCCTTTGCCTCTCACTCTTCATCAGTCAGGGAACCCCACATTCTCACTAGAATGTGTTGGTAACAGCTGGCAGGGTTGCAATTTGCCTTACAGACCAAACCAAGGTCTACTGCAAAGAAGTTGTCCTGCTCTTCATCATCCTGATCTCCATGATCATCCTCAACTTGCCTCTCATCTTCATCCTCATTGTTGTTGTCCACCTCATCCTCTTTGTCTGCAGCTTTGTCTTCATCATCTGAACATTCATCATCCACCTGTTGCACAGCTGTGATCAGTGAACACACTCTTCTGTGGATGTAATCATTCATCGCAGCAGCAAACATGTCCTTGCCAGTCTTAGGCTTAGTGAAAGCCATCAGAGCTGTTGTCAAGCTTTTGACTGAGACATCCAAGGAATTTATATGTTTATTGCAAGTGGTGGATCTTTTTTGAAATTCAGAAGCTTGTGTTTAAGGCCCTAAAGTATGATTAATTGACTGGACAGAGTCAAGAAAGACACAGCCAGATTGCACCTTCGTCCTGTCCTGTTTGGTACATCCAGTGGGCAAGACTTTGTCAGCAAAAGCTGCCCACTTTATCAGCTTCCTCACGGCCGCAGACTTCCACTCCATCATAGTGGAGTGGGAGATGCCTGGTTTCACCAATTCAACCACATACTCCTTGAGCATCTCCACTATCAGGACTTGATGCTCTTCGGTGAAGGGATATTTTGCCTCACAGCCACCTGTGCCACACCAAAAGTCAGATTATCTTTGATGCAAGCAATAATGTACTCATGTTTGCTCTTTGTTGGAACCCTCTTACTTGGACTAACCAATTCTTGAATCGCAGCAGCACCAGCCTTCATGACCTTTGCCTTGCAGTTTGCTGTGACTGTCCATTAATCTTTGAGGTGACATGAGAGGATTCACCACTTACAATTAGGACGACTGACATTCCCTTCATTGTTCTTCTTGTAAGCCATGGGTGCTGTAGGAGATTAATCGATGCAAGAGACAAGGTGTGGGGGAAGGGGTAGAACTCCAGTAGATAGATGTGATAGAAGCTAGTAGTATCTAATACAGAAAGGTTTGTTGGCTGTGACATTGACCAAATGTTTCGTCTGTAAAAGACTCATCAGGCGGCAGGTCTCTCGACCTATAAAGGCCCGGCAGCAATACACAGAAAAGGAAATTTCACGTGAACTGACATCATACTGGTACGAAGTGGCGGAATCTAAAGATAGACTCAACGACTCTTTAACGAACTTCGTATCACTCGTTCCTTTGAGATCCCATACACGTTTAAACTAGAATTGATGCGATTTTGAAGGTGAGCTCGTTCTCTTAAGCTACTCTGTGTATTAATTTACATTTTGAAGATCCTAATTCCAGGGAATTTTGGAAGGTGGGATCCACTCTCTTCAAAACATAAGGTATACACGTAGCTAGTGGTATCGGATACTCGAATCATGTAGGACATGTATGCAAGAAATTTGATTTTCTAGGCTCGAAGCCTCCTTCTCTGGCTTAGAAATGTATCACTGAATTTCTGGGCCAACATTCCCTTGGTCAGGGGAATTAAGAAGTAACATGCATGCTACACAGGAGACGAGATCGTTTCCGGAGAAATCAGAACAGGGATGGGTCATTTGGACTGGGAGGTAAATTTTAAAATCGCCCTCGGCATTACGCTAACGCATGCACGGTGTGGGCTGATTTCTATATTTTAACTCTTGTCATGGCATAATGCCGAGGGCGATTTTAAAATTTACCTCCCAGTCCAAATGACCCATCCCTGTTCTGATTTCTCCGGAAACGATCTCGTCTCCTGTGTAGCATGCATGTTACTTCTTAATTCCCCTGACCAAGGGAATGTTGGCCCAGAAATTCAGTGATACATTTCTAAGCCAGAGAAGGAGGCTTCGAGCCTAGAAAATCAAATTTCTTGCATACATGTCCTACATGATTCGAGTATCCGATACCACTAGCTACGTGTATACCTTATGTTTTGAAGAGAGTGGATCCCACCTTCCAAAATTCCCCGGAATTAGGATCTTCAAAATGTAAATTAATACACAGAGTAGCTTAAGAGAACGAGCTCACCTTCAAAATCGCATCAATTCTAGTTTAAACGTGTATGGGATCTCAAAGGAACGAGCGATACAAAGTTCGTTAAAGAGTCGTTGAGTCTATCTTTAGATTCCGCCACTTCGTACCAGTATGATGTCAGTTCACATGAAATTTCCTTTTCCGTGTATTGCTGCCGGGCCTTTATAGGTCGAGAGACCTGCCGCCTGATGAGTCTTTTACAGATGAAACGTTTGGTCAACGTCGCAGCCAACAAACCTTTCTGTATTAGATACTACTAGCTTCTATCTCATCTATCTACCGGAGTTCTACCCCTTCCCCCACATCATCCTAAAATGGCCAAGTTGGGAGATGACTTTGAAGAATATGTTGTAAGCATTGTTGCCTGGCTATCTGCTGCTTTTGACTAACACTGCACAAAAATTTGAGTATTTTTACTCATAAATACATTAAAAATATACAAAGTTTGTTTTGAGTAATTTTGTTGAGAAATTAGTAAAAATATTTAAAACATTTCACCATATTTTGCAGATTTTGTGTAAAACCATGAAGAAATTAAAATATTTTCAATACTTTTTTCAGAAAAAAAACTGTAAAGAAATTTTGAATATTTTCTCTGTTTTTGTAGGTATAAAAACATTGGCTTTTGGCCAGTGTAAATGATATTCCAGTCATTTGATCATGGATAACCGGCGATGGCAATTTCCATGCATACCGGTTCAATAAGACCAAGAAAAATACAGATCCTCAAAGCATGTCCACTTTTGGTGGTAATGCCTATTTTCTGTCTCAGAACCGCTTCAACGAGGTGTGGAACAAAATGCGCAATCTGGTTGTGGAGATAAGGTCAAATAAGCTTTGATTTGTTTGACTGCTGATAAAATTGAATAGAAATCAGTCTGTAACTATCTCAATGCTGTTAGTAGCCAAGATTCCTCAAAGTGGTTTGGTCTTGACATTATGGGTGTTGTCGCTGTACTTTTCTCGCATGTCTTGTATCAGTCTATTGTCAACTTAAAGGGTGGTGAAAAGTACACAGTTTTCTCCAATTGTATAAGGTCAAAGACTTAATCATTCTACAGATATGGCTTAATGGATCTGGCTCTGGCCTTAGCCAAGGAGATTCTGAACCACAATTGCCCCAAAGATTGCACAGCTCCTCCTAGCATGTTCTCATATGACTGTGCATGCCAATATAGTATCAAACTCATTGAGCGATTTGAGAAAGATTATCCACATCTCGTCAATGAGATGCAGGAACTACACTTTGCCATCCCTTTGGTACACGTCCATAACCACAAGGATGACTATATCTACCTCTTTGCATGCATTTATTCAGTTTGCCTTGCTTATTTCCATGGAGAGACTGCAGAGCATGTATGGCTGGAGTTGAATGCCTTGTGTGGTCAGCTGTCACAGATGAACAGAGGACCTCATGAGGAGCTGATAGTTGCACACTCTGGCTTCTGGAATCACAAGAAACTTATTGGAATGTGTGAGTAATTGGACAATACTTATTATGGTAGTACCTAACATTCTCCTAGCTTCACAGTTGATTGCTGATTTGGGCACCGCACTTGACAATATGATCAACAAGCATGTACATTTCCAAAATCTCAGTGTCATGCACCAGGATAAAGTGAAGGAATGGAAAAAGCTGAATCGAGCACCTCAAATGGATGAGAATAGGCGCAAGCTCATCAGCAGTGTTTACCGCCACAAGCCTATGAAGTGTAAGTTGTCCAAAGATTTTCAGAGGTGTTATATTCAATGTCAGTGTAGTACCCACGAAACAGCACTTCATGACCCTACTGCTTGCCCACAAACATGAGGAATGGCAGCATGATATGAAGAGGGCATGTAGCCTAGATAGTCTAGCCCAGTTCCTCTTCAATGGGATGGACATAGAGCACATGCAGTATGTGTAATTGTTCATTGGACATACAGGCTTTAACTATAACCATTTGAACACAGACATTTGATCAAAGACAATGTTCGCATCCATGAAGAACACTCTTCAGACCGCAGTATGGACAAAATTGAAAAGCGGTGGGAGAAACTGTCACTGTGATTGAAGGTGCATCGACGAGTGCAGAAGCAGCTCATGCCCATCGTTTATGCCCAGTACATTGACAAGGAGGTAGACACCATTGACATCAACAACAACAACAAACTGCTACTTCCTGAGAATGTTCCACTGTACCTTCCTTCAGCCTTCACTGCAATGGAGCACGAAAAGTTGAAGGTAGTATCCTTAGGCATACAAGAGGGAAAGCTATGTGAGGCTGCAGCATATGATGCTATTATCTCTCTTCACAATGCTGTCAAGGATATTGCAGTCGCCAAGAAGAACAACTGGACTCATGGTCATACTCAAGCCACACACACGTGCTATTGTAAAATCATCCATGATGCTGAATGGAAGCAGAATTTTGCCACTACCACATACCACTCACATAGAGATGCTATGATCAGTCTTGGAGTTATACAAGAAGATGACAAGGTATTCCAGATCATCATAGATAAGGACATTTTTTGCAAAGACACATCTATGAAGCATAACATTGGCGATACATACCGCAATGATAGATGTATATTGGCAATGCCAATACCTGAGATTGCCATAGAGGATAATATGGGGACACAAGGTAGCAAGCACAAAGGTAAGTCCCTACATTTGAATAATGGTTCATTTCTGATTGGAACACCATACTAGGTCATACTTGGCTGACATTGGATGATGATGAATCTGAGAGCAGTGAGCAGAAACCTCAAACAAAAAAGAAGAGCAAGGCTACAAAGACAAGTACAAAGACAAAGAGGAAGCAAGACACTGCTAATCAGGAGAATGATGCTGATGCCTTGTTTGCAGAGCAACCTGCTGATGATGTACCCAGTGAGTCATTGTTGAGTTGGGATTATATCTGACTTACAGCAGAAGCAGCAGTCAAACAGGAAACAGGGTGGGTATGGAAGTTCCATGGTAAGAATAAATGGACTGACAAAGAGATTCACAAGTGAGAGAAAGAAGGTATGTTCATGCTGCCATCCCTTATGCATGATGTCATGACCATCCTTAGGTGATCATGTACAATGGTTCGGTGCCAAGGCCGATATGCAACAATGGCAGGAACAATGGGAACTTTGCCAAGCAGAGTTTGACTATCTACTTCTAGCTCTCGACTACATAAAAAGTGTGTGGTCAACAATAGCCATCAATTGCTGCGACAAGGCAGGATATGCTGAAGCCACCAGGCAAAAGCAGGCTATGTACACAAAAATGAAGGCCATTGCAAAAGTGCAGCTCGAGGATGCTGGATACAAGCATCTCCTTGATCTGTTGAAGGATCAATCTTTTTGGCTTCATATTGCCACACAACATGAGGATTTGGAGGGGGCTATTGCACATATTCAGGGCAAGAGGTGATCTTTCAAGATGTCCAAATAATTTACCAATGTTTAAGAAGTATGTTTTAATGAGATTGGTCAATTGTCCATGTTTAATCATACCGGTTAATCAACCCCTGCTTAATCAGAGTGTTTAATGATGGTCTCAGGCACATAGTGCAGAGAATATTGAATGAAGCCTGTGAGGTGTTTAAACAGGTCATTTTAAACACCCCTGAGGTTGAGACCTGGGTGTGATTAATAAAAATTCATGGAACTTACCAGAGTCAATCATCAGGGAAAGTATAAAAGTGCCCTTGCAAGCCACATATTTGGCTGCATAGTGTTTGCAAGGTGCCCAGTGACTGTGTTGGAACTGCAACATTCCTTGGCTGTGGAACTGGGTACAATGACTCTTGACCCTGATAATCTCTGTAGTGAAGATCTTTTGGGAAGTGTCTGTGGTGGACTTGTTGTCATAGACCAGACAGGAAGGCATAGAGAGCCTATAGTGAGGTTTGTATGTAAGTGTAAATGATCTAATCCTTATCTAATCCTTCCTATACAAACTGAAGATGACTTTATATAGATTATACAACACAACAGTATTTTATGTCTCAGAAAAACAGGTTCTTTCCTCATCTCCAGGAGACTATCACACACACCTGCCAAACATATATGTTGTTCAATGACAGCAGCAATCACAATGTCTGTGAGTCTATCTCCAGCTCTAATGATGACCACCACCCCAACATTCCTCATATTGATGTGTATGGGCCTGGCTGCCAAAAGTACTCATTTCTTTGCTACTCACTTTTTCACTGGGGATACCATGCCAGTGAACTGCAACACTCAATGGGACATGAAATTGTTGCATTTCTTGACTTGGCATGTTGCAAAAAGGTCACAAAGCTATTCCATATTATGATATCATATTCTAATGCACCCAGTGTTTCCCTTCATTTTGCTATGGAGTATGGCCTCTTGCACATCATGGAACTGCTTTTGAAGGTGATGATCCATGCCAGTGCATGCTATCATTGTTGGAAACAGCTGTCTATAGACATAACCTTGCAATAGTGAAGCTGCTTCTGGATCTAGACAAAATTGATCCAAACACCCAGTCATTGCTTCAACAGACACCCTTATCCTATGCTGTGAAACAACAGTCAATGCAGCTTACAGAGTTATTATTGCAGTCTGATCAGGTTGATGTGAATTGTAAGGACTCTACAGGATGTACACCTTTTATGCTGGCTATTAGTTCTGGTAATATGTTGATGGTCAAAGTCTTACTGAAGCACACTGGAATTGATATCTTGGCAAGAGACAAGGTCTGTAATACTGCATATGCTTATGCTTGTTGGCAGTATTCCCAACAACCAGATTTTTCTGATAATGATGGGATGTTTGCACTTCTTGAGAAATATGAAGGCAAGCCCCCAATAACTCATTATGAACCTACCTATCCACTGACTGCTTGCCTACCCAATGAGCAACTAAACTCAGGCTCTGGCTTCTGTATTCCATTGGATTCATCTACTACTTTCCCATTGCCAAATCTTACTGGACTACCCCCATGTCATGATACCAATGGAGACCCCATCTACACTGGTTCTGCCATCCTCAGAGATGCTGTCCTTCAATGCAAGATAGGACCTCATCTACCTGTCTCTTGCTTAGTCCCCTCTTGTGGCCATGAAGTAGCCTACATGGGGTGTTATGATCTGCTCCCCTTTAATCCTGATACAATGGAATTTGTACACACATCTCAAGGACACTTCCCAGCTGGAAGGAAGCTGGTTAAAGATGGCCACAATCAGGATGGGACACCCCTCTACCATGGTGTAGCTATGCTCAATGGGATTAGAATACCAGGAAGCATTAACCTTCACTGGAATTAGTATGTGTTGCAATTTATTGAATGCTGTAGCTGGCTGATTTCTTCTTCTTTAGGGCTGGATGTAACATACCCTGGGGTGGTGCTGCACACTATGCTGTTGCTGACTATGAAATCTTGTATGTACAAATAGTTCCTCATATTACTTTGAAATTTGTTTACATAACTATATCTCCAGATGCTGGAGATAATGCTGGAAGTGTACAAAATGTGTGATGCAATAAATGGATTTAGTTCAATATTAATGTAACTCATTTCATTCAGATGGTTAAATGTACACAGTAATCACAAGGACTGCTATGGATGTACAACCCTGATGAGAGCAGTCACTTCTGGTCATATATCAAGCACCAAAGTCTTACTGAAGCACCTGGGAATTGATATTTTGACAAGAGACAATACTGGCACCACCACATGTGCTTGTGCTTTTGAGTGCTATAATCAGGAAGAACCGGACAATTCCAACAATGAGATGATTGCACTTCTTGAGAAATGCAGAGGCAGGCCCAAGACAAATTATGAGCCCACCTATCCAATGGCTGCTTGCCTACCCAATGTGCAATTATACTCAAACTCTGGTTTCCATATTCCTTTGCATTTGTCTACTATGTTTCCAGCAGAGGATCTGGCTGGACTGCCCCTATGCTATGATACCAATGGAGACCCCATCTATATTGGTTCTGCCATCTTCAAAAGATCTGTCCTTCCATGCAAGGTAGGACCTCATTCACCTGTCCCTTGCTCATTTCCCTTTTGCAGCCATGAGATAATGCACACAAGGTGTTACGATCTACTCCCCTTCAATCCCAATACAATGGAATTTGTACTCATGTCTCAAGGGCACTTTCCAGCTAGAAGGAAGCTGGTCAAAGGTGGCCACAACCAGGATGGGACACTGCTCTACCATGGTGTAGCTACACTCAATGGGATTAGAATATCAGGAAGTATCTGAAGCCATCACTGGTATGTGTTGTGATCTGTCGGTGCTGTAGCTGGCTGATTTCTTCTTTTGTAGGGATGGATACATAGTAAGTTGGGGCAGCACTGCACACTTTGTTGACTTGGACAACAAAATCTTGTGCATACAAACAACTCTTCATGTTACTTTGAATAATATTCACAAAACTATAACTCCAGGTGCTGGAGGGAGTGTACAAGATGAGCAATGTAGCAAATAGATTTTGTTCAATGCAAATCATCATCAAATGGTACAACATATGCAGGGACAGACAGGTCAACCTCAGTGTGAAAGAGGAGTTTGTTGTGGTGCTGGTGAGGGCTCATGACCACAGAAAACACATGAAATGGGAAAAATTTCCTCAGCACGTGGAAAGGGATGCTGCTGGGGAGTAGGTGCAGGTATCCGACAGGATGGATGACACATCGAAGGGACATTGTAGTAAGAGAACACATCCACATCAAGGCAGACTGTACAATCATATTGCTTGGGAAATCATTCCGTGGCCTAACGTTGAATACGAGGCGACCGACCAATACCGACGACCAGACAGTTAGTCGGTGAAAGACACCAACAACAGAACATGATCATCGTAAACGGTCGACCGTCCAGATCCTAGTGCTATCAACTGGCATGATTGACGGCATTGACAAATCCATAGGCGATGTCAAAAGTCAATGTGTTGCCGGGAACGTTGTACCAACTGAGAGTGCAGACTCGCAGTAGGCGACCCCGATTCGCAAAAAGTGATTGATAAGGAATGGCTGGGTAGAAGCTCGAAGGGTTCGATGAGCTGCCAGTAAAGGAACATGGATCAGCTTCAGTTGATACAAATGAATCATAGATACATACTGGACGTCGAGTCGTCCCAGTGCGATCAACGTCGCCGTTGCTCCATTGCGTTGAATGATCGCGTGCTGAACATTGGTCGCATGTAGGGTCCTGCGGATGAAGTCTCCATCTGGTGCCATTCGGATATCCTGAGAGCTCCCAGCCGACATATTATCATGCATAGTAGTTAACCGCGTCTGCTGCAGCTGGCAATTGCCTCGTTCTCACGAGGCTGGATGTTCACCTTGAAGGATTAGCCAGAGGCGCTGTGCTTAAACAGCGACCCAGTGATTGTCGACCCTCCCCGTTTATAAACCCTGCATGCTAAATAGCATTAGGCGCTGCCTCATGCTAGTGGTGCCGTTAAGCAAGACCCACATTGACTTCAACGACCGAGCAATGTTGGAGTGTAACAAATATCATAGATGAGGGCGGAAATGACCCCTTCTCTCTACTAGACGCGAAATCAAGAGGAAACAAGCGAGTTCCTTCCTGGGAAGGTCGAGACAGAGGTAGTCCACCATCCCATCTCCGGTCTTGAAAGGGACTTCGGATTTGGCGATAATGGTCAATCTCTTTGGATTATAATGCTGTTCTGCGTGATAATCGTAATGGCATCTTCATGTAGACTTGGAGGAAGATGAGCGGGGCAAGGACTGATTCTGCAACTCGAGCTCTGAACCTCCCGATATGCATAAAGAAGTAGGTAGACGGGAAGAAATGATCGTACACCTTGCTTTATGGATAGCGGAGTAGCGAATTCCGTGAGTTGTCAATGTTCCTACTCTGGAGAGTCAAACCGTACGTTCCAGCCACCGTCATTGAAAAGCAGATACGTGTTTTCGGATAGTCAGAATTTTTGTGCATCAGAGTGTGGGTGAAGGTGGATCGAAGATCGGGGACGGAAGCGGAGAAGGAAGATGTAGAGATGGCGACGACAGAATGGGACTGAGTGCTCCGATGACATGGTCGACAAACACGCTCTCCTTGAAGTCGTTCATCGCTGTCTCCACGTTCACTGAAAATGACAATCGCGTCAATACGGGTTCGGCGTTCGAGATGATGAAGGCAGACATACCCTGAAGCCGTTCGTAACATGCTGGATGACGGTGTCGCGCCCTGCCTGCGACCCTCACAAATCATCAAAACGTCACTCGCCAATTCTGGTGGTTGGCATGAGAGTGATTTTTGCAGTCGTGGTCCGTCGAGAAAAAAGCAACAACCTGTAGACCGAACGGATCCACCATTCGTTCTTCATCTGCCTTGTCGCTAGTGGGCCAATCAAGTCTCCAGAGTAAAACGCCGGGAGCCATAAACGGACATCGGAGAGAGGCGTCGGTAAGAAGAACGATGGCTAGTACAGCTAGTAGGAGGCTGGTCATGCCTGACGCGTGAATTTTGGCAGATGCAAGAGGCAGAGGACAAAGAGATGGCAGGCTGACTTGGGCGTAAAGCTTTGAAGGACACAGGACGCGTGAAAAAGGATAGCGAAGGTTCGGTGGACGGCTCCAACTTCTTGGTGACCATCAGTACAAGTTCAGCCGGGTACGGATGGTAGACATACATTGAACCAAGAGAACTGCTTGCAACTAGCAGCTCTGACAACGATCATGGACACGTTCTTCTCTTCAGCCCTCCGCCTAGACGATGCCGAATCCTATCCCTCCATTGCGTTGATGGGGAGCCATTACCCTTGGAGGACTCTCCGCGTCCAGAAATTGGCCAAAACATCGACGAGGGAAGGGGTTTCTGTGGCATGCATGCAAGCTTTTGCTAGGTGAGCACAGAACAAGTAATGGATGAGGGCTTCCGTAGTCCTCGATGACGGTTGGAAATGGAAGGGGAGCAGTGATCGGAGTTTCGGATCGGCCTCTCAACATCCGACTGCGAGCATGCGCGCACATACAAGTGCTTCTCGTCTGGACGCGCACGCAAACAAACACTCTTTATCCAAGCCTCGTTTGATTTCTCGACGTGGCATTTCCTCGACTTCGCACCCCCAACAGTGACCGCTCCTCAAGCTGAACGACACTCAGACTTGGTTCGACGCGTCAAGAATGGCCTAAGAGGAAGGGAGGAGCAGAATGTGGCATGTTGCAGGCGTAAAGAGGGTCGACCATGCTATCAGTGTCCTTGAGTATGTCCTCCAATCTCATCTCGCTGAACTCTTCTATTGACATTACTTGCATCTACCACAGTTCACTGACAGCTTCTGTGTTCTACACCACTGAAACATCATCTCGCCATCAAACACTACTGCGTTCGCCGTTCTCCCCACTCCGCTGTTGTGGTCCAATGTTCCCAGATATGAGATCCAGTTTCCCAAGCAAACAACAATGAGGCGTACGACGATATGGACAGCGAGAAAGGGCGATGTCCAACGACATATCTATCAACTACTCCCCAAGTTACATCGTCCTAACAAGCGCCTCAAGCTTCGAGCAATGCAAGACCTCTATGATGGTGGGAGACAAGCTTGGCGCCCTTGAGGCGAAGAGTTGACGACGATTCCCTACACCTAGCTTGTCGACTATCACCCCTCTTCTCTCTCTTTGACACCCTTGTAAATCCGCCTCCCCTTATCCCTTTCGCCGGTCAACCCAGGAACGGGTCCGTAAACACTATCCCGTCTTTGAGGTTTGCATGACTTCTCAATCACTCTTTCCGCCCACGACAAACCCGGACCCGGAAACTGCATCGTCACGCTAACAACGAGAACCATATCTCACCATTACTCCGACTTGCATTCTCTTGATCACAACCACTGAGATCACCTCCAGCTCTTCGGATACCCAGAGCTCTCCTGCGATGATAATTTCCCTCCACTACTCTCGTTCTCGCATGACTGGAGATGAATATTTCACTGGGTATATGTTAGGACGGGTTCGCAATCTCAATTGCTACGAGGTGCACAACCACCTACACCCCACAATCACGTCGAATTTAACGTCAACATCTCCCGCAGAACGGAACCGTTGATGAGAAATACCGTCGATTCTATCTAGATGCTGAGACGAGAATCAAAGTTAGTTTAGTCCTTGACCTTGTAACTACATACTCACCCTTCGCCAGATCGGCTTCACGAATTATTGACGTCTGAGCCTCTCTTGGGTTTACCCTCGTAGTATACCAACGAGTTGGTGAACCAGGCATCGATAGCATTAATATCAGCGCTTCGCACATCATATGCTACCGAATTCGCAGCTGCGAGGCGCCTGTCATCGGTGCTAGAAGCTCAAGTTGGTGTGAGGTGATTGTTGTCGCCGTGCATGCAAACACTGTGGCCAGGTTTGTCTGTGATGTTTGATGTTTTTTTTTGACTTCCTGGATACAATATAGCGATGTTGTACAATTCTCTTACATCTCCGCCTTGACCGCGGCTCAGGAGAACGAACGATTATCAAGGACGTAACGCGAGTGATATGTTTCCCATCATTGTCTAGTTTCCGTCTTCCATTGCAGGGGTCCTCTCACTCTGCACTGTATCTTGCTAGACAACCAATTGTAATATAATTAGAACGATTATCCCATCTACTTCGGCTCTGCCATCTGTCCATCCATGCGAAATCGAATATAATATGCGACATCTACCTGCACCTTGCACAGCCGTCCTTGATATCTCCCACAAGGGGCGTTATGATCTGCTCCAGTTCAATCCCAATACCATGGAACTTGAAGGACGCATCCCGGCTGGCAGGAGGGAGGTGGATGGGATGCCTGGCATAGCTACGCACCATAACGGGCATAAAATCCCAGGAAAGACGAGCCCTCGCTTGTATGTATTGTGCGCTTTCGTATGCTGTAGCTGATTAATCTCTTCCCCAGGGGCAGATGCGCGTACGCTAATGTGCACCTTGCTACAGACTACAAATACTTCTTTGTATTGCTTTGAATATTATTTAACTAGCAGATGTTGGAAGCCATGGTGCAAGTGTATAAGACGAGCGAATATCCATTTGAAAGTGTTTCCTCGAATGTAGCAGGCTGTAACAATGGATTCATTAGCATCGTCAGCTCAGTCATATGGTAGAATGTACAGAGGAGCAACTCTCGCCCATTTTTTCAACTCAGATAATCCACCAGATTTTGACCAGGCGAGCAAGGTAGGGTAACCATTGGATGTCAGGCTTTTCTCATCTTCGGCCAAGCCTTTGGGAGAAACGAAGTTATAGATTATTCTTTCGTTTTGCCTTCAAGTTGGTGGAGTGTTGAATAAATAGGCTGATTCGCTACTGACGATGGCTATCGATCCTTGCCATCCGGCATATCTCATTATTATTTCTCATATGATTCTTCTCATTCAATTGATGTTGTTTACAATTCCAAGGGCTGTCCTGTGAGCTTTCTTTGAACCCTTGGGAGACGCTAAAGGCTTTCCAGATAGTTGTGGTCAGTCTCCACGCTCGTCAAACTTTATTTCGGTGCAACTTGCTTGGAATCCCTGATACAAGCTCCGAGTCTGATAATGAGAGAGGTGCTTCAGACGGCCCAATTGTCCGTCGTTGAAGTCATCGCGCATTTCGCAAAATGGCATTGCATAACTCTTCATTATAGGCCAAACCCTGCATAGAAAAATATGGATGGATCCTATGCGCGCACGAGACCCAACATCCCTTGTTCCATCTTAACATAGAACCCGTTGATTACCTCCGTTCCAAAATTTCTCTTGCAGTCATCCATCGACTGTAGTGGATTCTGCGCATGCTCCACCCCCACGTCTACGTCCGCCGGGGCTCCCAGACTACCCTGTTGTTGGTTATGTGCAAGGACGCTTCTACAGAAATCCAGCGTGTTCTGAAGCTCCGCTTCCGTGAGATTTTCATCGGCATCCGCACATCCTTGAATAACTAACAGAAAAATAAACCTAAAATTCAGATGGTAGAGATGCAAAAATTACCAGGTCTAAGAGAATCGATGGCTCTGTCAAAATTGTCTTCTTTGGCCTCGTACAGAACAGCCGTTTCCTGGGCCCGTATCTGCTTGTAGATGCCGAGCACAACAAAGAGGAAACTAAAACAATTCGAGATAAAGAGGAGAACAGACACGATTTCGTGGGATTCTCACCGTGTATAAGCGGTTTCTACTTTCGAGCTATGGAATCCGCAGGCCTCCTCTTCGGTACAATTCCCTCGAATAGAGGCGGCAATGGTACTGGCCGCAGACAATCCTCCAGTAAGTGCCAAGTGGATACCGGATGAGAAGAATGGGTCGATAAAAGCTTTATAAAAAAACTAAGTGTTAGATCGAACTGCATAATACTATCTGAAGAATCGACCTACCTCCCGCATCCCCAGCGATACGAAAGTGAGAACCAGCATATTCTGATGCATGATAGCTGTAGTCACCCGCAGACATAAGCTTCCCTTCAAATTTCGCTTCTGAGCCCAGTAGCTGAATGAGTCCTGGAGCTCGCTGGAGATCTGCCATGTAGCAATCATGCTGCACTTCCGAAAGCGGTTTCCCGTTGGACTCTGAACAGTGTTGAGCTTTCTTACGCTTGCTCTCGTCCTCGGCTAGAACAACACCGACGCTGGTAGTTCCGTTGTGAAGAGGAATAAACCAAGCCCAGCCCGTTTCATCTAGTTGAATGGAAATCAAAATCAAAGTCGCAAAGGGGCGGATCTTAAACTCGCCGTTCAAAGCCTCAAACCACGGTGCGTTCTCCCGTTTCGTCCCAGGCGCGTACTGTCCGGCACCGGTCCAATATCCCCACACCGCAACGTTCTTAAGGGACTTGTTGAAAGTCCTATTCTTCAGGTACCTCGTGGACATTATTCCGTTCCTTCCAGAAGCGTCAACAAGCCAATTAAAGGACACCTCTCCCTGCGTCCCGTCGACTTTGCTCCAAGTTAGTGAAACGGGGCGAGTAGGCTCGTCGGGAGAAAAATGGATTTTCTCAACCCGGACACCCTCGTACACATGGACGCCTAATTCTGCTGCGTGACGAAGAAGGAGATCGTCAAATTCCGATCGCACCTGTATTTAATTTATTAGGTTGTTGGTTGTGTAGAGAGAAAATAAGGCTTACTACGTTCCAAGCTGCGTTATCTGGGCCATTAGCGGTGAAATCGGTATCTAGGTAGTAAAATTTAGCGATCTTCACACTGTGACTCACTGATAGTAGATACTCACATCCTTCGCGTTTATCCTGATTGAGTTTGAGCGCAGCACCAGGCTTACCGATATTCAGATAGCGAGACCTTAGGAAAAGGGGGAAACACACCTTTGGAAAGAAACCGTAATTCTTCATCTTCTCCTCGAAGTCGATAAATCTGAGGAACGGACGGGAGGATGGGAGCATGCTTTCTCCTATGTGATAACGGGGGAAGACATCTTTCTCAAGGAGGACGACTTCGAAGCCCTCTGGAGTGGTTCTGTGAGTATGCTTCAATAAATGGGTAAACTGCTCACCTCTCGCGAGAACAGCGGCAGCATAAGACCCTGCAGGTCCTCCACCGATCACGAGAATGTCCGTTGACAAAGGCTACAAGCAATACATAAATGCACGAGAGGAGCGTAGTTCGGATTGGACTCACCACTTGGGCTTCCATGGCGAAATACAATGATACCACCTGCACTTCTTCGGCGCTTCTTAAGAGAAAACATACTTCCCAAATGGCGTTGTTTCTTTTTTAAATACACCGGTAGGGATTGCGTGAAGTCTGTCAACTTGTTAGACTAGGGACTCGTACCTCGTTTTCACAAACGGTGTCAATTTATGATGTTGTGGCATGTGTTTGTGTTGAAGCAGAATCATGAGAGCAGGTTTAACGACGTGGATAATAGAAAACCATGACTTTTAGTCATAACAAGACCATATTGAAGGCGTACAGGTCAGCTTTTGGACACCGGCTAGGCATCGCGGTTGTACCTTATATCACTATCCGGCGTCTGTGATTATAGAGATAGACGCGCGGGCGACTATGTATGTGTTAGAGCCGTAATCACTTCAAAGCCCCGGAAGAAGAGCCGGGGACTGCAAACAGTATGACAATCCTGTGGCAATAGGGTTTTGGAGATAGAAAGTGTCGTGGAAGTCGAGCTGGTATATGTCTCGACGGGGCAGTCGAACTCCGCCAGCTGCATCAGGTAATCGTCAGGGAACGTAACATCATCAAGTTAGGCGTTATATGCGGGTTGTATCAGTGATCATGCGCTCGCTGCTCGACTTCTGCTCCTTCAAAACCTTGGTTCGGAAGTCGCCATTGAAGATGACAAGACCAAGCATGAGTTTCGAAGGGAATGACATGAACGAAGTATTGACAGTATCAATGATCCGAGAAACATGGTGCTAGTCTCGGGCAGTAGTGACTGCGCGAGTTCCTGGTCTGTCAACTGGTTAGGATAGGGTGTTGTGTTGTACCTCCGAGTATACCGTGCCGTGTATGATGACGATGACATGATAAACCCGCCTCGCCAGGCTAGTCAATTCGATTGTATTGGATGTCAAAAGCAGGTCCAACGACATGGAATGATGGAAAATGAAGTCCTTTTTCGTGGTAATAAGATGAAGTGGTGGGCCATCGCGGGGCGTGGCAGGTCCGAGTCCTGTGGGAAGGGGGAAGGTATAGATTACGAAGCAAAAGCAGTGATGCCTAATATATATGGACAGTTGAGTAATAGAAAACGCAAAAGTCAGACGGAAATTAAGAGACAAACTTGGCCATCGTATTTGAATAAGTTTCGATGGAAGACCTCGGTCAGGATAGTGATAGGTAGAATGTTACGGAGCTGTAGCTGAATATCCGATGTCGGGTCGCAGGTGTCTGTGAGGGACTGATACATTGAAAGTAATGGACAAAGGATAATGATGTCGTACGCATGAATCGGCTACCTTAGCAGGACATCGACTTTAGCTGGACACTACT
The DNA here is from genome assembly GCA_022818075.1 of Armillaria altimontana. Taxonomy (NCBI): domain Eukaryota; kingdom Fungi; phylum Basidiomycota; class Agaricomycetes; order Agaricales; family Physalacriaceae; genus Armillaria; species Armillaria altimontana. Next base: position 29,789 of record JAIWYR010000067.1, on the reverse strand, counting down.
TAACTCTCTCCATCTGTCGACTTTCCCTCTTATCTTTGAAGGCTTTGCCGAGATTCCCGCAAGTGTCATCGGCTGCTGTAGATATCGCTGTTCTGAGGAATGAGCCCGAGTTCTATTCCGGTCATGTTGAGGATATGAGGATAACGAATGGTTAATGGTTCAAACTCACAAGGTGGATGAATTAGAACTAGCCAAATGGTTTCGTTTGACTGTACAAAATAGCAGACCTCTGCGGTCGTCCAATGGTTATCGGTCTGTATAACCTGACTTGATCCTGGTGATGTCACTGATGGTAAGTCATCGTCATATATTCAAACCTTGATGATCTCGTACGGATGGTAGTAAATGGGCATATAAAGAGTCGCCGTGACGATTCTTAGCTGCATCGGCATCAGACATGAATAGCTCTTCAAAGAAGGGTAAAGCGCTTACCGTAGACGTTGTCCAGAATGGATGCTGCACACGTCGGCGCATTGAACTAGGAAAAACATCGCAATCCTTCTAAGATCGATATGGAGGATCACACAGTGAAGACTAGCAGGATTCGTCCTCTTATTCCTAATTGTTTTCCAACGATAGCCCAGATGGGCCTTCGCGCTAATCGCCGTCTCGGTGTTCGGGGGGCCTGATAATACGACTTCTTGTTGAAAGCAGCTGTTATTCACACAGACGTGATGTCAAAGTCGGTAGGTCGGTTCATCTCCGTAATCCCACGAAGAAATAGTTCACGGATGCCCTGGTCTGAACAAAGGGCGAGTTAAGATTAGAGGATACTCCAAGTCGAGAAGATGGAAAAGCTTACAGAAGATGCATAGCTCTAATAAAAAGGAGCCATGATGGAATTGAATGGAAATGATTTAGCGACACAACAACGTTGAATGCCAGAGATGGAGTGACGCAAAGGCACCTCTGTAAAGTATTGACTCCTTGTCATTTCACTGAAGCCGAAGTCGCTGCTCGCTGTGTACATCGAATACAAGGTACGTGTTATCAAATAGCAGAGAGGTCGAATCAAGGAGAGCAAAAGACAGGTTAACAGACCTCTGAAGATCTGAAGCTAGGAAGCGCGAAGCAGGATACTGAACGTACATCAATGCATGAATACGAGGTGCTGCAGAGATAATCAAGCCTGCAAACATATATGAACGGAAAAGGTAAACAAAGCGCCGGTGACAGCCGAACAGCGTCCAGCGAACCCGAACGGACTGGTGGGCCGACAAACACGTAATTAACCAAAATGCACCGCCACCGAGACCCAAAAATCTGCATAAGACCGAGCCTGTATACACAGGACTCGGAACAGTATTGAAGGCGCACATTGTCAGATAAGCCTCAGCTTTTCCGACATCGGTAGATATCACGATGCACGATCATAGAATGATAGACGCGCAAACGAACGTTTATGTGCTAGAGCCGCAGTCACTAAGATCCCGATGCCCCGGAAGTAGAGTCAGGCACTGAAAACAGTAGTACGGGAACCTTTTGGGAATAGAAAGTGCTGCTGGTATATGGAGTCTTTGTGGCTTCAGCTCCGCGAAAGCGAGCCATGCTCCACTGCCAGACCATCAGATCGACTCACAGATATAAGGGGTATACGAACCCTCGCCCGAAGACACAAGAAAGAGAAAGAGGGGGGGCGATGAATGGCAACCTCGTGGTCGTCGGTACAGGAAGAATTGAGATGACGGCGGAGGGCCAACGGACCGAAACTCCGATCACAGCTCCCCTTCCGTCATCGAGGACTACGGAAGCCTTAGGCCTCATCCATTGCCTGTTCACCTAGCAAAAGCTTACATACCACAGAAACCCCTTCCCGAGGACTCGAAGCCACTACCCTAGGAGGATTCAACGAAATGGGAGAAGGAAGGCATAGGATTCAGTATCGCGTAGGTGGAGGACCGGCCGTGGGTGGGAAGAGAAGAACGCGTCCATGGAGCCTACGTAGGGCGGTTGAGCTCTAGCTGTTGGTCTCAAGGTCGCTTGGATCCAATTTGGCCATCCTTATCCCACTGAACTCGTCCTCAGGATCGGACGTCGATGATTCATGAAGTTGATCTGATGAAAGGTGAGTAGGTAGCTACAAGGTCAAGGACTGAACCAACTTTGATTCTCGTCTCAGCATATAGATAGAAATTGACGACACTTCTCATCAACAGTTCCGTACTACGGGAGATGCTGACATTGAATTTGATGTGATTGTGGGTGCAGTTGGAGTGATCGTGCCAAGAGTAACGCTGAGATAGTCCTCGTCGTTACGCTGGAACGTAGGCGATGTAGTCTCCGCGGCACGAGGTATGCCATGGGCGTCATTTGAGGATAGAGTGATTTGGATGCCGTGCAGACCCCAAAGACGGAACAGTCTTCTCTTCCCAATGGAAACTGCAAATTGTTCGACGGACCCATTCCGGAAGTAACCGACGAAAAGGATAAGGGGAGATAACTGTGTGGAGAAACGTCAGTAAGTTATTAGGAGGTAAAAGTTAGAACTAACATGAGAATGAATTGTAGTAGACACTTCCTATCACGTACGTTGCGATGCTTTTGACGTCGCATTCATTCTTCGCATATATAGTTTTGGCAGCAGTCGACGAGAGAGCTCATGGCAGCCTGTGACACTGACACTTTTAGGACTTGAAAGATGGGTTGGATGAAAATCCACATGCGGCATTGGAGCATGATCGTGAACCTTACTAAGGGTTATCATTCAGAGGGAGGACTTGATCGCGTAACTCTGCGAGCGTCTGCAAGGCGCGACATCATATAAATATAAGAGTGTAGCAGTGGCATCGAAGAAGGCGACGAGGCGAGGCATGGTGGGTAGTAGGGATGGTAGACGAGTTGGGTGTAGGGAGTTGCGAGTCGCTGTTGTCATCGTTTGTTACCACGTGTAGTGACGTCTTGAGGTCTAGCTCTGAGTTTGAAGATCGAATGTTCTGAACAATTGAGCTTGCACATTTGAACGTTTGAGCCGTGCGAAGAGAGATGAATAATTTGGGATAAAGATCATGACGGTCGCGGATGAAAAGCGTTGACTGCCTCTTTTAGACTTGTGTATGTGGTGGCTGTGCTGCACCAAAAAAAAAAACTCTTACTTATCACTATCAGGCGACAGGCATAGGGCTACACGAATAACAGCGAGAAAGCAGGAAGATCGTAATAGGCAGCCGCAAGATGCGCGACGGTAGTGCCTAGCCTGAGTGGCAGAACGTAGTTCGAGCCGTCCGGTTTGAATGTGCAGCTACGACCCATAACAACGCAGGAGCAATTCACTTACCTCAAAGCCCTGATGGGCCTCAGGAACTTTCATTCAATCATTCGTCGAGTGTATCATGTACAGTATGTTAGAGGATCTGTTATGACCGAACCTTCATTCGAGGTTGATCTTGCTTTTTGTCTTGGTGGGACTGGCCATTATTGGACTGTCGTGTTTGTATTTGGCGGGTTTCGGGGTGCAGTTCGTTTAGGTGGTCTGGGTCTGTTGAACGGTGCTCGATACGTGCAGGAGCCGTCGTTTCCACGACATGCTCATCCCCTGCTCCCCTGCTTTCCTGGATCCATCTCACCCAAGGCAGGATCCAACTTCCCTCCGGAAACATTCTGGGGATGTATCGAGATCGGTCCATTCCTCGGTGAGCGTTGCACGGGGTCATGTTGCGCTTTCTCATTTCGTAACTTTCGTCCGTTTTCGGGTTTCTCTTCGGTGGGTGTGTGGGTACGGGTTTCATTTTAGGGAGAGAGGTATTACTAGTACATGTCTTTGCGATAGTGTTATGACCGAGCGTAGATCTAAAGAAAGTAGATTAGTACTTAGTAAGTAGTAATTGAATTACCTTCTTAAAGTCGACGCGTTGAAAAGATGAGAGCGAGTTTTCAAGAACTCGGAAAGTAAGTTCAGGTTCAATTGTAACCTCGGAAGGATTGCATTAGTAGAAAGCTGATTACCGTGATCACCGTGGTTGCCGCGCTGTGGAACCATAACAAGCAAATGCGGTCGTTAGTCTTCGACCACCTGTAAAGAAAAATGATAAGCTCGGCGAGAGAGGAAGAAACGGAGCCAGACGCACATTGAGAATTTCCAGAATTCCACCTTGTCCGACTACAGTGGTGATCTTTCGTCAATGTAACACCAGGGTACGCACCCTCCTTCCTCCCAGTTCGCCTATCCTCGATCAGAAGCACAATTTGACGGAATTCCAAGGCGCCAACAAACCATCCTGAACATGATATAACTTGGTTGAGAGTAAGTAGTGGAGGATAACAAAAGGGCTTGCCCTGACGCCTCCCTAGAATACTGTATACGACTTATCGTGTCCCTCAGTATTTAAATCATAGCAAAGCTACAAAATTCCTTTGAGTTCCGAGCCCTACAGATGTGGATCACTCACCAAGCTACGAAAACCTCCAGGCAGAGTCGACGGCGGTCCTTCTTCAGTATCCTGCATTCAGCTCCTCAATCACTGCGAGGTATCGAGCAGCTGGCGTCAGTGGTAATCCAAAAGCCAAGAAACGCGCTATGTACTCCTCTGGGAAGTGACAAAACTTGGCACCAAAGAATAGCTTCAGTGGGCCAGAGTATCTCTTTGAAAGACGCAGAAAAGAATCAAGGAGTTTCACAGCAGAGATAATCGAAAATGAAAGCGGGAGGAGCTGCCGGCACGTCAGACAGAGAGTTTGAAGATGAGAGTCGCATAAGAAGTTGAGCAAGTCGGTTAATTCGGACCGGCTTCCGGGTTTGAGACTACCGGTCCGATATCGGCTTTGTTCCAAGACCGTCACCTTGTACTCTCTCGCAGTTGGGATGGACCTTTTGTGGCTCAACGAATACGGCACACCACGCACTTTTCAGCTCTAGGCCAACCTGCTTTTTTAGGATGTCTCTCCGATCCATAGCTCCTTCTGCAAACGTCGTCGAGGTGGACATTGGGCCGCGCTCGTTTCCACGGGTATCGGCTCTCAGCGATTGTTTTTCTTCTGCTACCCCAACAAGTAATGGCCCGATGATGATTTAGGAGGATGATTGAGTAGTAGCGGGGAGAGAGCTTTGATGGTGGTGCTCATAGCCGTTGCGGCCGATTTGGTGAGTCGCTTGATCTAATCTTCTGGCACACCGTAGCTTATGACGTTAAGTAGGATGAAGACGAAAAGACGTGCTCACGAGCCAGTCAGCTCAACATGGGTGCCGGTAGCCGTAGGGTATCCTTTCATTAAGTATCTTTATCCCGCTGATGTTCTGCGCGTCAGTAATGATGATATAGAAATCGTCCATTTTGCAGACAAGCAGCATCAATGGATTTCAAAGCTTCACAACCGGTGGGTGGCGATTTTCAGGTAGCGCAGGCTAAGGTGAAGACGATCTGACTTTCAGTCTGGTTGACCGTGCGTCCTATTCATCATTCTTCCTCAATTTTAGCGAGCTTATTTCTTTATTACAGATGCTGGGTATCAAACTTCCTCCACCTAATTCAGCGATAGACGGACCGTCTAGGATACCCTGACTTCGCTATGCCATCTCATCCATCTCTGCCACCGGCATTCAATTCGCATTAGTGTCCGCGAAAAGCCTTCACCATATTCTTGTCTTTCTCCATCTCAGTCCTTGGGCCATCATCGCCGCCGTCCAGCCTCGACTTGGTCACTGCATATGACTGTTGTCGTCGCACTTTATGGCCAGCAGCAAAGGACTGGGCCCTCAGATCCCGACTTCCTATAAACGCTTCGTCGTCGTACAATCCGAGGACGAGCCTCACCTTTTCCGACTACCAGTTTGTCTATGGTTATGTTCTCTCCGGGCCCTGGCAGTCATTATCCCGTCCGGCTTGTGCGCATACATCAAGATGAATCTGCGCGTGGGCGATGCGTCCCGCCGGGTATTCTTTAGGTCTCTATTTTCATTGCGGAAATATCACTGTTAGGGAGCTCCTCAGCTAGCGATGAATAGCTCACCGCAAAGGACACAGATCACATCATCAATCCTTCGAATTTTCTGAGTGGTACATCCGTCGCGTCAAACCGATGTCGAGGGATCGCTTTTTGACCATCAAGTTGTTGCATTGTATGGGACTATCTGCCTGATCTTTGTTTCTAGTGCTAATCCTCCCAAATAGATGTCCTCTGCCAAATACTGCCCACTTCGGATGTCAGAGCCTCGCGCTCATACCCTTCTGATCAATGTTCTCCCCTACCTGATATTTCCGTCCAGTATCGTCACCTGTTTATCCCTTTTGGGAAGTCGTCAGCGAAGCTACCGAGTTCAAGAAAAGCTCCCCTGCATTCTCCTTTCGGCTTCCCTCCTCGCTGGCGCCTTCCACCACTCCCTTCTCCTGAACATGAGTCATGCATTGACTAGCAGGGACTCTGACGAGGCATACTGCCGTCACAAGCCACCATTGTCATTCTCGAAGCAATCAATTGGTAGCTCACACTCTAATCCCTGTACCTCCCTGTTGACCATCTCTGGCATCTCTCGTAATCCAGTCTTGGTGCCACAGAAACGCTGTCCATCGTTACGTTTCAGATGCATGGCGGGGGAGTAGCTTTTTATTCTGCTGTCTGAATGGTGCAGCAGCTATTCGGCAAAGGTGCAAGAGCATGGAAAAGGCGAAGGGCGCACTTTGATTTGCATGCATACATCCCTCGCTGGATGCAAATAATTCAGGCCACCCCACCGCATTGGCTCGCTCAAGATTGCTGCGTGGTGACGCATGGTACGAAGCACACGATCTTAGGACAGAAGTTCAATGTATGTCAGCATCTTTTCTTTCCGTCGATACTGTTCAGCTGACGGACGCTTGATAGATACTGGATGCTGGGTATGGTTAGGACTGGTGGAGAGTTACGGTCGATCTAGCGTCATCTATTATCATCCCAATCTATCTTCTTGAATTGATATCCTTCGAATTCGTAATGTGTTCATCAAAATGGGGTAGCACGAACGGGATTTATTCGAGGCGACGGCAAGCAAAAATAACTCCACACCGGGTAGCGAAGCGTGATGAGAGAAGAGGTCAACTTAGCGTTCGAAGAATAGTGTTCACTTGTCGGTCATTGAGATCGCTGGTGCTTCGTTCCTCCAGATCGTATTGTAAAGGGTGCGACTCATTCTTTGTATGCAGAACTTCAATGTCGAAACAACGTAAAGAAGTATTATTGCCGGATATTTTCTAGCGCTGCAAGATGTGATGGAAATCTATACCTGTGCTTCAACGCACTCTCAGATGGATACAAATGAGAACCTTCGCCACTTCACCCATGCTCGGATTGGTGTCTTGATGACGCATTGATATGTTGAAGCCATACATAGCTTACATCTGTCTCACGCAGTCATGGACTTAATAGCTATCTTTTGCAGATGCCGATGGCACCGGCCCGGTGCAGCAACTAGGGTTTTCTTCCTACCACAAAGACAAGGCGCCTCAATCCTCCGCCCAGCAAGCATACGGCCTTGTCACCACGCCAAGTCAATCCCCAGAGGAACTGTAGTAAATAGTACGTGCCGCAGCATAACTGTTCATCTCCGCGTCCTCATTTCTCTAAAACCTAGGAAATTTCGAAATGAATGGGCAAGTATGGTGGAACCATTACAACCATGACGTGGATGGATTGGGTCAAGGAGGATATGGACATGTAAGCATATAAGAACACGAATGTACAGGCAAAAATTAACATGCTTCAGTTAAAAAAGATGCGCCTCAAGTATGCTAGTCTTCTCGAGGTCACCCTCTCAGCTTTCACCGAGACTGGTCAGCCAGAATCATCGATCCAAGTGCCGAAACAACAGTCTTACACTGGTAGAAATCCCGTGATACCATCCTCTCTTGCCAATACCTCCTGCAGCAGCCTCGGTGTCGAAGGGCTCTTAGGGAAGCTGAACAATATCTTGAGCACGTCATACACCGTGGAAATGTGTTCCCTATCTTCCCTTCTTGAAGCCTACATCATGAAGGGCTCTGACTTCGGCACCGTTTACGGTCATCTCCACCAGTTTTGGTACCTTGACTTGACCGACATCGAACAGAAGCTACAGACTCTCGAAGCATGGGATCGGCAGATGAGGCAAGATGTACTCGTAAATAACAGGATCATTAATCGCCGACTGCCCCCTCGACGCGTCTGGGATCTGTGCAGCAATCGGGTAGTGCCGTGGTGGGTTGTACGCCAGAATCCGTGGGCAATATCACATGCGTGGATGAAAGAAGAGGATCGCATGGATGTGCGTACACCCATCAACGGATGCGAATGGCCTGTGCCGATGCCTAAGGATGCTAACCTCGATCTCATCCGCATCGAGATGCTGAATCTGGGTGCAGAGTACGCGTGGTTGGATGTGCTCTGCTTGAGGCAGGAAGGCGGATCGCGGGAGGATCTGCGTTCGGAGGAGTGGAAGGTAGACGTGCCCACCATTGGACAAGTGTACAACATGTCAGACGACGGGTTGGTGTGCTACCTCAGCGGGCTGGGGCGTCCTTTTAGTTTGAAGGTGGCTGACTTGGAGAGTGATACATGTTGGTTCAGACGGGCGTGGACACTGCAGGAAACCCGATTCCGTATGACCATTGGCGGGAATACAGGAGATGACAGATTTATGGAAAAGGAAATGCAGACGAGGGTTGAGAATCGACTGCGATATCTGAGGCTGGGTGCAAGCATAGGGCTTGGCAAGCCTGTGTTTATTGCCCTGTCAGAGATGCGGAAGCGGGTGGCGATGAATCGTGTGGATAGAATTGCAGGGTTGTCTTATCTTCTGTGGACAGATGGAATACCAGCATACTGCGCGACACAGTCTGAAGAGGAAGCGTGGAATGCCCTGGTCGACGAGATGGCTACAACGTACAGGGGGCAAATGTTCTACCTGTATCCTCAACCCGGAAACGGAAACATGTTTTGGCGACCATCATGGAGGCAAGCCATGACTGAGGTGCTGCCACCGCCGCACCTTTGTGGCCTTGATTGTGGCTGGATTGGCTTTGTTATGTATACGATGGAGATAGATGTTGACTGGCGTAATGGACCCTGCATTGAATCAGGTTATGTGCGAGGATTGGCCGAAGAATCATCAGACGAAAGTTGTCGACAGGGAGAGTTGGTCGTTGAAGATAACACGAGCGTGAAGCACGCGTTCAAGATTGTTGCCGATCACCAATACCCAATACCGGAGGGCTCATACGCACTGGTAGGCAGTGCCCCATTTTGTTCGGAGTCGATGCTACCAAAGGAGCAATGCTGGGTTGTCGGGGAAAGACTTCCAGGCCAGATTTTCAAAAAGATGTCTGTGTTCCGGATTATAAACCGGCAGGAAGGGAAAAGGCTGCATGAACTAGGTATTGCTACAAATGCCAAGACCTTTCTTGCCTGAGAGGCGCGTACCTTTGTGACGGCTTTTGATGGTATAGCTTCAAAATTTGTTACAATACCATAGCATACAGATGTGTAATGTATTATCACGACGGTCAAATTTAAAATTTATGACAATGACCAGTCACATTCAACTTTTCTAAGGAGTCGATTTGGTGTTGTCTCAAAGCCGTAGTTTCACTGGGTATGCAGAGAGTTGAGGAGCCTCGTTGTGGTGGAGGGAAGCAAAATCAGTTGGTGCTGTATCAGGCCAGCGCTGAACGCCTCTATAGCTATGTAAAAATAGCAGACGCCCACGGTGTCTGTTCCGAAAGCCTAACATAATCCATTTGAGTGATTCGAGACTGATCGCCATGTCATTAAGATGCATGTTAATAGCACCTTAAACATTAAAGATCCTGGTTTATCGATATGCGATATGAATGGATGTTTGCGTATCCTATCGCATTGACATTCATCCTGAATCATTCACGAATCACAAGCAACCTAATGAGGTTCTCGGACGTCCGCTTAAGATCATTCGATATGATGATGCATAAAGCAGAAGTAGATTAAAAAGCTACACCAGTACAAGAGGAGTCTATTATATACTCCTTCGTGAATTGCTAGAAGATTCCGTTGACTCCCAGCATGTTGAAGCTGGAGTCATTATGAGTACAAGAGACTGCAGCGTAGGCGCACGCAGTCGTTGCCAAAAAGTTAACATAGGTAAAAGGTAAGTAAGGCGAGAAGGAAAGGGAAGGCCTAAAGGGGATGACGAGGCATTACCATAACAGATAGAGTAGGGAATGGTTTGTGTCCATACTCTCCTTTGCTCGGCCGCTGAGGCAACCATGGAAAATATCGAGATGGAGGCGGCCATTCAACGTCCATTAAGCTCGACGACAAGAACACCGGAGTTTGAGGGGTCAAGCTCCGCGACTAACTGGTATCTGTACGATCAGGTTAGTTAAACGAGGGTTCCTTGCAGAATGTACGCCGACGTACTTGCGCATCAGTTCCTCGATAGCTAGTCTTATTTTGGCAACGCCCCCTTCAGAGTGCGACCCTCTACCTACAATATAGGATTCAACTTCACTGAAGCACTTTGCGTGGCCTGCACGTACCAACGATGAGCCTAATTTCAGAGTCACCCCGAAGCCTCGCCTCTGCGAGGGCAGCATCTGTATATGCAATAGCTTCTTTGACATAAAGGCCGTGCAGGTCAATCTCCCCAGGTTTGCAATCCTGGATAACAGAATTAGTATCCCAGGAGAACGTGGCGCGCAACCAGCTTACACGGTTGTTTTCTACCAAGAAAATGAGCATCCACATCGAGTACAAAGAGGACAAATCATAGTACTGACTAAGATAAATCCATTTGCTCGCTTCTTTGTGCAGTTGTTCCATTTTCTGTTTATGACTTTTCCCTTGGTTTGAGAGGTCCTTGGCTGCAGCACGATCCCCGCGATTAAAGGCCTCGTGGCTTTCGCTGAAGCATCTTGCCATTTCATCCCCTTCCTTATTAGCGCGTGCACGAAGGCCGATATAGTATTCATTCGACTGGTCTGTCTGGTTGTCGTCCTATTTCAAACTTTTCAGCGAGTGGGGACTACTATGAGAGAAACTGTGATACCTCGTATTTTGGCGGTTCAGGTGGTGATGGTGGTCGAGGCGGTGATGATCGATGACTCTGTGATGGAGGGGGTCGATGAGGAGGTGGCTGATATACCGGTTGATGTTGCTCTGGCCGATGAACCGGAGGGATATACTGTTCATCCGGCTTGCCGGATTCTTGGGATGATGAATCCCCAAATACGTTGAACAGAACTTGGCCAAGCGTCAGCAAGGCTGCAACCTTGACAACCTTCCACAAGATAGACATGTTGGCGCAGGGGAGTTAGCGTGTCAGACGGTCCAAGTGAAATTAAGGAATCGAGGCGAGAGATCAGGATAGTGATGATGAAAAAGAGATTTGAGATAAGAGACGACAAATGCTTGTTTTCGGGTTGGGGGGTTGGGGGTGGGGAGGAGAACCCACGGCTTTGAGATAACTAGGGGGAGATCGGTAATGAAACAGGTTCTGGGACGAACACCAGGATGAAGAGATGTCAGAAGCTTTAGCTCGTAGCAGTGGAAGCCAAGAACTCAGTTGTTTGGGGAACCTGAAATCTGAGCAGTTGAACGTTGCGACGAGTCACGACAGACCAGACGCTACCCAAACAGAGAAAGTCGGGAGAAGTAGTGAAGAAGTAACGCAGCGACTTAGATGAAGAGAGAGAAGGGTGGACGAAGCGAAGATAAGCTTGCATTGAATACTAGCGCCAGATGATGGCGATGTTTGCCATCCTCGGACTCCGGCGTCGAGCCAAACATTCTGGGGAACGTGACACTTCCGCACACCCTTCTGGGGGTTGGGCGCCTGGACTCCCGTCAACCCACATTCATTTCCGCCTCTTTGTTCTATTAGTATCAGCCGGCAACTCTTCGGCATGCTGCCAAGGCATGTTAGCATTCAAACTTCGTATTTTTTTAGACTCGCAATTTGAACGTTTCCTTCTGACCGTTTTGATGGCGTACTGTACGTTCTTATCTTGTTGAGCTTCTATTGACATCTTCCTGTACAGTTCGTCATAGCATTTATCGGTATCTTCATCGAAAAACTCGCCGAGAAGCTAGATGCAAGAGGGAAGTAGTGTTACAGGACGAAAGAAGACGTTCGCCGTCACTGTGACCGAGCGTGACGGGAGGCAAACACCCTGAGCCGAGTCCTGCCGAGACGTGCCAAGGGAACGGCTCCCGCGGCGGCGGCGGCGAGGACGGAAGCAAAAGAAGAATAAAGAGCGCACGCGCGTCGCGATCGGCAGAGAGGAAAGGGGAGCACGCGAGGGAGAGGGAACAACAAGACGACGGAAAGGAAAGAGAGAGGAAAGAGAGGAGAATACGTAGTAAGAAAAGAACAGAATAAATAGAAATAGAGAAAAATAGATGAGAAAAAAATAGAGAACGACGCACGACGCGTACTACTAGTGAAACGTAGTAGAGAGGACGCGTCCTCGACACGTACTGTAACATAGAATAAAAAATAGAGAACAAACGAAAGAGGAAGAAACTATGGGATGGGATAAGAGGAAGGAACTCACTTAGGTGGACGTGTTGGTGAGGGTGCCATTGAGAGAGATAAGCAAAGAATGACTGGCAAAGAAAGAGTGACTGCCTCTTTATAGCTTCTAATAGCCTCTAGACAAGGACAGGAATGGAATGGAATGGGAATATGGATATGATCTGCCGTTATGATCTGCCGTATGCAAATGTCTTTTGATGAGGCGCAAAATGTCTTTGATTTTCGGACCGCACCATTGAAATGTCTTTTTTACACTTCCTAACACTTCCAAACTACCGTCAGTCCCTGCCAAAAAAAATAGGAAGTTCTGTCGAGCCTGAAAAATGATGTTCACTACAACCTCCGCAGGACGTTCAGCCCAGCCTCGCATTGTCATTTTCATATTCGCCACTTTACAGTCAAATCCCTTTGGTCAATGTCACGTCATGTCATGGTATGGTTTATTCAATGTTGCAATGCCATTACAGGTACGGAATACAATGCGAGAAAATGTGTATTTTTATTCTATTCAATGGCTCATCATATCAACTCCTCGATATCCAGATAAACACCTGAGCGGCTTGTCGCAACCCGGTCACGAGGTTCAGGGACATATGACTCTGAGGTTAGGTGGGCCAATTGGCGAGGCAGAACGGGTGCACGGCCAAAATATAAGAAGAAAGTATCACAGTAGTGAGCTGCAATAGAATTTTCCATGCTTAAAAACTCGTCCTCGGTCCAACCACTGGACTTCACCAGATCCAGGAATGCCGGATGGTTCCCACTCCATGTCTTCATTAGCTTCTTCATTGCGAATATGTAAGGGGCACATTGCAGCCATAAGTGATGGGCAACGCCGTGATTCGCAGAGCTGACATCAATTTGTCCTGGTAGTTGTCGTCCATTAGGAAAGCAACGGAAGACATCCAGTGCTTGTACGGCGGCACTTGTGTTCACTGTGGCTCGTTGATGCAGGGCTCTGAACTTGCAGCGGAAATTCACCTTGGCCAATTCCCAGAGTATCTCCATACACTCCTCAATCGTAAGGGTTTCGTATGCCTTTTCCCACCAAAACACTGTTGACACATCGTTATCCGCATGGAGAGGAAATTCTATGTAACCATCCATGATCTTAGTGACCTCCTGCCGCTGTCTCTTTGCTAGCCCATTGCCCTCTCCTGCCGCTTTCAGAAATCCCAGCGCCAACACGGTCCACCACTCTTGATGATACATATTTGGAGGGACCCGCTCCGTGACTGTGAGGCGCGCAAACAAAGGTGTTCGCAGACGCAGCCAAGAGATAAGAAATGAATTGACTTTTTCCTCCTTATCCAAAAGTGCAATGATATCTGGCCGGGGGAAGGCATACTGTGATTCCCTCGGAATTGCCGTCAGCTGTGGACGACCAGAAGAATGACAGTGTGAAGGGTTGGCATTCACGGCAAGTAGTCCACGACGCCATGGCTCGACCAATGGTGGAAGGAGAGGATGTTGAGGGTCCATTAGCTTATGACTGTTCGCAGACTGTGGACGCGTATTCTTATTATCTGTAAAACATGTTAATGTCCACTTTGATACAAAAAAAGAGACAAGAACCCACAGGGAGAATATCGAGACGTTGATGAGGATGCCACGGTGAGAGGAACATCCGGACGATTCAGAATGATGGGAGATGCCAATGCAAATGGATCGGTCCATCGACAAGAGTGCAATACGAATTCTTGAATCTTCCTGTATTTCCCTGGATCTCTCGATGACCCTACAAAGACAGAGGGCAATCGCAGCGGGCAAGGACCCAGAGGATATGGCGAGGTTGCATAGTCATCGATACAGTCCACACGGGTACCTGGGAGGTCCTTCATGTCCACGATGCGCCAGACTGGTATTCCCGCCTTGAAAAATCTCTGAAGAACCATCGCATCGTGGACGTACGAGCCCATGAGACCAGTATCTACAGGCATGGCAGGCGCATCGGTCTCGGGAGAGTCCATGAGAGGCTTGAAGACAGTCATGTACTCGACGAAGGCCCTAAGTTCTAGGGCCACACGCTGAGTTTCTGCGAAAGTCAAACAGACGTGCAGGTAGAATGTTGGTAGGGCATGTAGATGCCCGAGAAGCAGTTCAATGACACTCAGGTGTCCACGCATGCCACGAGACACAGATGCGCTGCCATCGACAGATTTCATCGACTCAATGACAACATTGCACGTGGCTTGGAGTTTGAGAAATGACGACCGACGCAGAAGACCAACTCCCTCCACGAGACTGTTCGGATCGCACTCGACAAAATCGTACTTTGTCAATCCACGATAAAGCGAATGAAAGGTATCTTTGGGATCGGCGGGAGTTACCCAGCGTATGCACGCCAGGTGCGGAAACTGCTCAACGTAGGCCTGTGGCCACTGGAGCGGGTCGTTGTGGCCATATCGGAAGTTTTCCCACATATATACTTCCCTGTTGGATCCCAGGGGAGGCTTGGGGATGAGGCTGGAGTTGGGGGTAATGATGAAGGAGTTGATACCGTCCAACACATGTCCGACTTTCCCGTCAAAAGCACGTAATGCTAGCACAGTTTTTAGCACACTGCCTGTGTTTCAACCAAGGTCAATGAACATACGAAGATTTGGTGCTTTTTTGTGCAACAACAAGGACGGGTTTCTGCAAATTTGTGAAGGTGTCCAGTCAGTGGGAAGTGGTGTCCAGTCGGTGGGAAGGGAATGCATGACTATTCTGTGAATGTTGAGATTCGTCAAGACACAGGCCACGAAGATTGAAAATTGGGTTGCTGACATTTGTCCAATGTTGAAGCGAAACAGATGGCCCTTCGGACTGCCGACGAAAGACGTCACGCAACAGCAATAACACCACTGGTGTTAGTCGCAACTCAATCTATCCGCCGACGAAGGACGTCAAATGGGCGCAGCGACACATTCGTGTCAACTGTAAATCCACTGCATGAATAGAACAAAGCACACAAATCTCATCGACGAAAGACGTCAAATGAGATGGGCGACACATTTGTGTCAACCCAAAGAAGATAAGATAGCTAGGTAGGAGTTCTCACCGTTGTATGTAGAATGGTGTGCCCGGTACTTGGTGGAAAGAGTGGAGCGAGCGAGCGCGAGAGAGAGCGAGTGGTGAGTGTGAGAGTGATTGATGCGTCTTTCGGCGCCCTAGCTGCTTTTGGACACATGTGATGTGACAGACCAACGTGGTGTTACAGTCACTTTCTGGTTTATGCTCTGCCCTGTCCGTCACTTTGCAGAGTCGGATTCTGCAAACACTCACCACGTGCCGTCTGACCCTGCGATCTACCACTATGCGCCATTCCTCAATATTATGCGCTCCCCACATGTAACACCATGCGCAAGCTCTCCAACTGCAAGCTCTCCAACATTTCAGCCTCCTGTTCAACCCTCTATATCTTGGCTTTGACCTGCATGGGTCGGGCTATCTGCTTGACGTTTCGTCGGCAGGTTATATCTGATTCTCTCTGCATTCCAAGTCCATGGTGCGACTACGCGCCGTCTGACCCTGCGATCTACCACTATGCGCCATTCCTCAAAATTATGCGCTCCCCACACGTAACACCACACGCAAGCTCTCCAACCGCAAGCTCTCCAACGTTTCAGCCTCCTGTTTAACCCTCTATATCTTGGCTTTGACCTGCATGGGTCGGGCTATCTGCTTGACGTTTCGTCGGCAGATTATATCTGATTCTCTCTGCATTCCAAGTCCATAGTGCATTATTCTCATCTCAAATGCGTTTCACCTAACGTTTGCCAGCAAATATCATTCTCACGGACACGGGCCGACACAGTGGTGAAAAGCTAGATGAGGATAACATAAGGTGCGGAGGGCGGAACATAAGAGTGCATTGTTGCTTCTGCTGGTGGTGTCATTGGCTGACTAGTGGTTAACAGAAGCGACGTGGTACAATAATCGGCTCAAGCAGAAGTTCAAGGCAAAATGGATGGCAGCTGAAAGTACATGTTTCTAGGTTTTTTCAAGTTACGATGTGCTAATGGCTTCCAGTCAACGGTGGTGCTTCCCTACCTATATTGAAACGACCCAATGTCCAAATGCCGGACGAATACCTGCCGCCGAACAAAATTCTCTAGTACGTGCTTCATCCCGATGTACTACGGTATGTAATCAATCACGTCTTGAAATGTCTGTCTGGGTATTCAACATTCCATGACAGCTCGCTTGTATTCCTCCAGTGAACCCTAAATTCACGGCCGCTATAAACCCACCTTTGCGACATCTTCCAAAGTTCCAACCGCGGAGACCTTGGTGGCGAGACAAGCCTTCCGTTGCAACCATCAAAACATGCAGCGCACGCACGTACACTTTGCCTCTCTAAATTCCTGCTCGTCAGCCCTCTCCCCGTTGAATCCCAAGAGTCTCGGTTTGCTAGAGTCGTCGTACAGCGACCTCGATATTCTTCTGCACCCCCCCCCAAAAGTAAGTTAAACCTTATCTCATCGTTAATCTGATCCTCATTCTACGCAGGAATTATGAGATGTAGATATTTGATTCGAACACAATAACAGCTTTAATTTAAAACAGAACTCGGTGGATGAATATCCTCTTATTCCAGCCCGATTTGAGTATTGCGAAAGGTCTCTTCCCAGATTAAGCCTGAGTGGAACAAGCCTGGCCGAGATTCAAAAGGAGAATGTCAATGAGCAAAGGATGATGCCCCTTCCTTTGGCATGAGATATTCATTTCGAGGTAAAGGGTATTTCACCCACCCGTCATTTGCGCATCCCGTTTACACAGCAGTAACTCTAGACGTGTGACCGAATTGGAATAGTCAATGCAAATTCATCGCTAAGGGCTCCGAAAAGTCTTGGTGAAGGAATCCTCCATCTCCGAGCCGATGTCCCCTCGATCTCTATTGTTTCCTATCTCCTCATCTTCGACTATGTAGTCCAGCTCAATCTGACTATCTTCTGTTCAACAAATTGGAATATCAAATTGCTTTCAAAACTAAATGAGTATCCATGAAACGACAAGAACAACACTAATCTGAGCCTGGATACCTCTCCTCCTCGACAAGTGCCAAAATTCAAAAATGCGGGGACCTTGGTGGCGCAACACGTCTTCGATGCAGCAATCAGTGCGGTGTGTGATCCTCGCTTGGGAGTTTTTATCTCCTGAGTTCATCACTTGATAGAAGGGACAGAATCAATGGCTCGGTGAGTAAGTATCCTCGATTCATGTCATCCCAAAGCTACTCTGATGTTCTGAGAAATAGAAAGATTTCACTCCAACTCGAAGGATAATGTGGCTTTAGGAAAGCCGTGGACAGACCGTCAAAATTTCAACGGCACCCAGCCATTCTAAAACAGCATAAGATATTGATCTCAAAAGGTTTCGAGATAGGTTTTTTCACCCACCTGTCATTCGCACGCCTCATTTCGTTGATAACATCCTCAGAAATATCACGGCATCTGGAAAGCTAATACAATTTTTCAACAAAAGTTTCAAGAACCTCTGCAAGACGAATGTTCAATGCCCAGGCCGATATCTGCTATTGGGTAGATTGCCGATATGATTGCCGGTATAGCCATCGGGAATGTTCCGAGTACACGTGGTGGCTGTGTGATGTGGGCACTTGGGTAAACAGGTAGGCGTTCCTGGTCTAATTGTGATGCACATACTGAAAGGAACATTTTTTAGATTCTATGTACAAAGTAAATGGTATGGATATAATACATTATGTCTGCGTAGACTAGCTATTATCAAGAAATATCGAGAAACGTGTGATACAAGGCTGAAATAATCCTAGTGACCCAACGGTGAGTGGATACTGATACTAATGCTTAGATTACTTACCTTGGCCTCAGCGTACAAAATGATACTGAGCCCTGAACGCCGCTCCGAACGATAGATGAATGTCCCCGCTGACAATGCGAACATCGCCATTCTCGAGAACGGTGAGCTCGAGGACAAGAGATACGTGCTCCCCAAAGTCATATCCCACCGAGACGCTGAGGTTTCCCCTCGAGAGAACGACCTCTACCCTCAACAAGGTGCCTTCCCCATCCATGTAACCAACGATGGTCACCCGGCTGCCCAAACGTGTGAAGGTAACCCGCTGTGGGTCGGATGATTCGGGGTCTTGCATCAAGGCTGTAGTGCTTGATGCCATTTGCGCGTCAAGAACAGTGGGCGAGAGTGTGCCGCTACGCCGGACGTTTGAGGAGGATTGAGGAGGTGAGGGAACAGCAGATACATACGGCTCTGTTTGCTCAGACGAGCGATTTCTCTGCTGTTGGTCATTGGAAGTCTTGGCGTCTCGCGTCAAAGTCGTGTTCGATGATGCCGGTTGCACGTCGCGAACAGCGGGCGAGAGATTGTCGCTACGCCGGACGTTTGAGGCAGATTAGGATGGGAAGGAAAGAGCAGATACATACAGCTCGATTTGCTCGGACGAGGTAGTTGCCTGGTGTTCATCCATCGAGTTGCTCATGTTCTAGGAGGTCATGAATACAGTATATGCCAAAATGGGGCGCATACCTTGTGAAAGGAGACGACGGATTGCACGGACGATGAAGGACGATGATGGCAGCGACAAAAGCTGTGGGCGTGGGAGTCGTATGCCGCCGGCACGTGTGGCCGTCACAAGCTACGCTTGCTGAGGGTGTCTAAGATGTTTTTTGTTGCAATAAAAGTCATGAAATGTCAGACAGATCTTGAAACCACTCGTTCTCAACATCGTCAGCTTTGAAAATCCCCGGTGAGCTTTAATTACTTGCATGAGTAGCTGATTTCTCTTTGAAAGTTCGTTATTTGGTCGCCAACCACACGATAACCCATACAATAGCAAGGATAATGCTACAATACATTGAATCCCCATTTCTCAAGTCCTCGACATCTTCGAAAATTCAAAACGCCTGTCAGCAACCATCAAATCTATGACACCCGCTCAGAAGCCTCGCCTCCCGAAATCCCCAATGGCCAGGAGGGATATCTCCTCCCGGTCAATTACGAGTCTTTGAACTCGTTGAACTCACACGGCGATCCATATATTTTCCTGCAATAACACCAAGAGTAAGCCCAACCAATTCCCCAACTCGGATCTCCTCGGCTTATCTTGTTGACACCTAGGGCTCGAAATCCAACAGACGTGTCCTGCGAATCTTCGAAATTTCGGGACGCGCGGGTTTGTGTTTCATGCCAACAGTTCTGACAGCATGTAGGCAATGTTTTCGGCGCCAAGGATTTGCCGGAGAGGTTTAAAATGAGGTGCGAAATCCTCTGGAAAATCTCATCTCCCCATCTCATCTCCTCTCCTCTATCCCTCACCTCCCATTCTCATTTCGTCTCCAAGGTATAGCTGCTCGCTATGTCAGATGATGGGCATACCCTGCTTGTTGTCTTGCACGACGAGTTTCTGGCCTCGGGTCGTTGGCGTGTTGTGGTCCCGTGACGTGAAAGCTACTTGTTTGGGTTTGATCACCCGTTGATCATCGACCTTAATAATGGTGAGCTCATTTCTTGGCCATTTCCTTGATTCTTTGCTTCATTTTTTTCAGTCTTGCCGTTGTTGATATCTCACTATCTGGGGACCTGTTCTTTGTAGGAACCATCAACACGGTAAGCGTTCAGTATTTTGGCGTTGTAAAGGTTTGCTAACGAGTTTTCATGCAGCGCAGTTTAAACTTGAAATTCCATGAAATTCACAGGGAGGTAGAACAGGCCCGAGGTGCGTATACTGACCGTTGATCATGTTATCCTTGCTCACCTTGTCTAGACATCTTTCAATTGGCTTTGCCATGGCGAAAACGATGATGACTCCGGCATGTTGCCCCGCACATCCAGCTGCGCGCCCTTTCCTCCGATCGATCAATGCTTTGTTGACGCGTTTCTAGAGGGAGGCTAGGGGTGGGATTGATGGGAGTTGATGGGATGTGACAATCCAGATGCAACACGTTTGGGTATGCTCAGTAAGGTTTGAGACTTGACTGTATGCTCACAGCTAGAGTTTTTTTAGGTTGTTTTCAGCGTCACTCTCATTTTCGATAGTATCGGGCTCATTCTCAGGACGAGGCAGATCAAGGAGGTAAACGACTTGCATCCCAATATCATGACCTTTGTAAATGTGTCTCTGCAGTCTACACGTACTGTACACGATATCTAGTGGGACCAAAGGTATGCATACCGAGTTATGGCAACGTTTAAGCATGCTCACCCCTCCCAGTTTCCCTCGCAGTCGATCCACACTGGAACGATCAGATGACGGCCGTCACCGGGCCTGTGAACAGCAAGGCTCGCTAAGGTCGGGCTCGACATGTAAAGAGTTTTGAGGTACTTATCAGGGTCTTGGGATGGTCTGCACAATGGTACATGGTCCTTCCTGATGCCATTGTTCCAGCTGACAGCGTCTTCACACAGTATACAACACGGCGCGCACTCAATAAGCTCGAATTGAACATCCAGTCTCGAGGTCTTCATCTGGTTTCATTGCTCAGCGGTTCACCACGAAATGGACGACGAAACACTGCGAAGATTTGCGAATCAAATCAGAAAGACAGCCTCTGGAGGTTCTCGACCGCCTGCAGGATTTTTTTCTGGGACAGGCCTCTTTGTGGCCCTTGTCGCCGGTGGTTTCGCACCGAATGCCAGTTTGTTCAACAGTGCGGGTTCTTTGTATTTTTTCGACCACAGGCTCATACGTAGAGAACAGTTGACGGTGGCCACAGAGCGATTAAATATACTCGGAAAGTAGCCCTACGCGTCCCCAGTGCACTATCCTGACCGTCCTCAGGTTACATGGCATTACAGAAGAAATCTACCTGGAAGGGACTCATTTGATGGTATTCAGTTGGAGCCCTGTTCTGTATCCAACCCTGACGTTTTGCAGATTCCGTGGTTTGAAAAACCGATTCTCTTCGACATCCGTGCAAAGCCGCGAAGCACCCCCAGCCTGACAGGCACAAAAGGTCTTAAGGACGTGAGGAGAAGCTCACCCCTGTGCTATGCGTGATTTGGTCATCTGTAAACTAGTATGAGAAGTGTGAGGAATATAGCATAATGTACCAACTCACCCACACATCCACAAATTTTGAACAGTTTCCGATTTGAAGGATGTAGTTGCACTAAGTCCTTCGTATCAAAAGCCCATACTCCGTCGATTTCAGTGTTGAAGACCGCAGGCGACTCGTGATGTGGACCTTCCTACCGGCCATGTCACATCCATAGGTGTAACGTAAAGTACAGTCGACACCTATTTTGATGTAGAGTCGATGAATATCCTTCTCATCGGTCGGCACAAAGACGACATCAACGTTGCTCCCCGCCTATGCAACGTGTCACAACAGATGGCCAGTGGTGTTAGATTACTTACCATGATCCACTCCCACCCTCCCATTGGGATACTCTCTGGCAGCAATTGAGACTGAAGCGTGGTAGAGAAAAGATGATATACACACTAGGCAAGACTGTGGAGACTCCACATTCGGTGCTAGAAATGGAGATAAGTATCCAAAACAGTCATGGAGAACCGTACAGCAGCTTACAGTCCATAGAGACATATGACAAAGATACCATTTGTGACAAGGGTATCGCCAGCGTCTTTCTCAAGGGGTCCGCCACCGTACATCTGAGAATGCAGTAGTCACAGCTGGTTGGCTTCCAAACAATTTGAACAACTTACAACGGTAGTTGTGGATTTCAGAGTGTCGATGGACTTAGAATCACGAGCCCACTCCTATAATCGCCATTTAGTGTATTAGCGATGGGAGCCAACATTTAACTCATACCACCAGGAATGAGGGCACAGTGACTACTAAGGTCGTTTTAGTACCGATTATACTCAATAGAAAACGTTCGGCGGTTGGGATCAAAGGCGGCTCTACTGGCGGAAAGGATGCAATAATGGCACCGGTCGAGGTCTGACGGAAAAAATCAACAACACGAAAAGGCTGGAGTTCAAATAACGCACAGAAAAGGAGAGTGAAAGGAAACCCATCGAGTCTAAAGAAGACATTCATTCCGTCATTAGAGAATATGAACGATGAGATACCAACGGTACATCGGCATTGCCTGTACTCCAAACACTTCCCCGCAGATGTCCATTCCTCCATAGTCTGTAGAACGTTGAGGCTGGACCGAGATTAAATTGGGATGCCCTTACATGATCTCGAGGCTTTCCGCAATATATTCTTGTGGGTGGTATAGATAGGACTAGGAACACGAGTCGATCCTGAGGAATGTGAGACAAGCGCCGTTTGTGACCAGTTGGGGCGAACATGAGGAAGCGGATCGTATTCCCAGGTTTCATAGAAAAGAGGTCACTGAAATGCGGCGCTGGAATGGTGATAATCTTATCGTCAATGTCAACTTCGCAGAGCTGCCGACAGACTTCGTCTACCATGTTTTGTAAGGATGCATCCTGACTGACAATCAGATGCCTGGCTCCTGTGGACTTCATGAGATGTACAATAGCAGGAACTGGGTTACGGATTGAAATAGGGAAAGGAATGAACCCGAGACACATCAGGCTGGCCAGTACCGCGAAGTATGTAATCGAATCTGCAGACGAGGTTTAGAGGATGGACACTGGAAGGAACCAGACATACTGATATTGGCTAAGATACCAACGGTGACAGGACCTTCGCCATGAATATACTTCTTGAAATAATAGCCAGCAGTGTGGAATGCAGCAACCCCTTCCTCCCAAAGGATAGTACGAAATCCACCGTTATCAGGATTGTTATAATGAAATAACGGGTGCTTGGGACTGTGAGTAGCATTATAGTCGAATAGTTCCGGAAATGTCAATGAGCCATCGAGTGGGGGAGGTTTAAAAGTCAAAGACAAGACGCCTTGAGGGGTTGGTAGCACCATTGTAAATACAGACCTTCTATGGCCCTTCTCTGGATTTATACGCCTTGCGTAGAAGATTCTCAGGTTATTAGGGCCTAGCCTGGCCTGTTTATTAAGCTTGTCGTCACAATGGGTGTGTGAATCTTGTACTTTCCATGAAACATGAGACCGAAGGAAGCCTCATCGGCACTTCGCCTATCGCAGGTCTAAAAAGAGTTCACACTAAGTATAACCATAGAATATCAGCAAGGAGAAAGCTTCCATAGTTTCCTTACTGGGTCCACAGGCGCATGTGACCAACAGAGAGAAAGCCTCCATTTAGACTGCTATTTTTGTACATCGCTGAAGTACTGATGCGTTTGGAGCTTTCGGTCTTATAACGGAAGGATCGATAATCAGTGGGTTGCGTCTTTCGGTAATTTGGCAGCTGCCCAAAAATAAGCATAAAGGCGGAGATATCATGTGCAAGTACTTACCGCTTCCAAACTACCATGAAAGACTCCAGTATGCTATCAGTCCTGGTCAATACCATTTCCAGCATCATCCCATCATGCTGGTTGATTCTGGCTAGGATCCTTACGCTGTCTCTTAAGATTCCTATCATATCAAGTGGAGAATGACGGAGAAATTAATCCTTTAGCGTAATCGGCGAAGCAGAATTGAAGCGGAATGGTTGGAGTTGAGAAGAGAGGTGCATTGCCTACATAATTGACGTATCGTGCCTGAGATGGCTGGAAAATAGAAATAAATCACGCATGTTTCCATCTTGATCGTATTGACAATAACTTTGTCCCATTAAACGCCTAGGCTGGAGCTCTTGAAAATTTGAACTACATATTGTACATTGATTTACCATTCCCCTAGTAGCGTTTTGACGAGTTTCTTACATGAGTTCAGGCTTTTTGAGCAGCCTGGGGGGCGAGAGATGATTGCTTGAAGTGTCCCTTGTTATGCAAACCAAGAAGAGCATGCTTGATTTCGTCGCGATTGCTGATCGTCAAGAACAAAGCCCCAATGAGCTCTTGCTCCTGCAGGAGACTCTTATGCTCCTCTGCTTTGGCCTTGCCGAGGTAAGGGTTGCCCCAGTTTGCGTCGAGTTTTTCAAGGTATTTCTCGAGACCTGCCCCCTCCAGTATCTTCCACATGGCTTCATAGGCGCTATCGAGGGCACCTTCAACCCATCTGTTGGCGACAAAATAGTATAAGCCACGAATCTTGAAACCTGTAAATGCAGTAGAACTCACGCGTGCTGATCACTCAAGGCCTCTCCGGTGAATAAGAGCCTTCCACCGGCAGCACCTTGTCCGAACACAGGATAGATACTATTGAACTGGCCAGGGCCAAAGAGGGCAAATGCGCCTAAGCAAGGAAAATGTGATGATTAACAACTAAGACCACTCAATCATAGAGAAATACTCACCAAGCATAAACAGATTGGAATACCAGTCCCAAGCACACCAGTCCTGTAGCTCGTTCTTCAAGAAATCAAATGTAATGTCATGCAAAGCAGCAAGATCCTTGAGAATGTTGTCAATCAAGAACTGCTCATCGGCAGTGTTATGCCCATTCATGAGACCACCAATGCGGGCAGCATCTTGCGACCATGTGTAACTAGCAATCATGACCACATCTGTGTTCGGGTCATCAACGCCATAGGAAGGGAACACAACGGTGCAAACGATGCGGTCGGTCTTGGTCTGACCACCTTTGATGGAGCCAGTCGAGAGAGTCTGCCACCACCTAGAGCTAAACCTGATGCTGACTTTGCAACTCGAGTCGTAGTGGGGGGTACGCATGCCCTCCAGCTGAGCATAGCTGAGGTTGCACCCATCTAGGTCAACGAAGTGCAATGTGGGGAGCGGGATAGTGGAGATCACATAGTCATATTCGGTCGAAGCCTTGGCTCCACCACTACCGTATGTAACAGAAAGAGGTTTCCTTCCATTCGCTGTGGGAGTGATCGAGGTGACCCGCTTGTCGTACATAATTTGAGTTGGGTCAGAGATCTTGGAGACCATCACGTTGATGAAGACTTCACTACCACCTCTGCAGACGTAATGTATCAGATCTTGTCCAGCTGAGATTTGTATTGAACTTATGCCAAGCAGTGCCAGCTGGTGTCGAATTCTACTGCACCATCTCCACCGAACTTCATAGCTGATCCGGTAGGCCAGTCGAATTGAAGATTGTCAATGACCATCTCGGAGAACGCCATATCAAACATACCTGTTCCTGTGTTCACTCTCTCCATCCAATTGATCGCTGAGTTGGGGTAGGCTTGTTTCTTTAAGAAACACATTCCGTCTTTGTTCTTGATATCGAAGGGAAGCATCATGAACGTTCTGGCTGAGTACTGGTCAAACTCCATAAGTTTGGTCAGCCTTTCTCCCAGTTCTCCATGAAGAGGTCCTTGAATGGAGTGAAGCATTGGCCTAACCAGTGATTGATGCCCTTGTCGATGAATTCAGGGGGAACCAACCCTCCCACCGATGAGCAGTCTTTGAACCAATCGGCCGTAGGTTCAGTATTGACTGTCTTCTGTTGTTCACGTTGAAAGTTATACTCAAGGAACTGGTTATCGCTGTTCATGATGTAGGGGATGACTACGGCGAGTTTCCGCACATGTACACATGTATACAATGTATGTTCAAAATCTTACAGGTTTCAAGATAGTAATTGTATAGTATAACAAGATCTAAGTAAGCTAGAGAAAATATGGATACGAGTAAAATATGGCCAGACCCGCAATGCCAAGAAATGAATGGACGCCATGCGATGTACATACAATATGCAGTGAGTGACTTCGGAAAATAAACAAGGTTCGAGGAAGCAAGCCGCCATGATATCAAGAGTAAGGAGATCAGGAATTAGAATGAGTAGCTGCTAGACCGGTGAGCAAATACCGCACTTATCTGTCACCCAAGATTGAAGACACCTACCATGGTATACTGAAGATCGAAACTCTGTGGGTCCTACTGCCTCCCAACCTTGCAGCTATGCCCACCTAAGCCAACGACCACCCTGCGAACCCATGTGAACTTTACCAGGGACATGCCTACCACTCCTAGGCATGAACACGAACTTTCCTTGCCATTGGACGGAATAATGTTGGCATCGGTGGTGTTGAGAGACTCGGAGGACCAGGAGAGTCTGGTGCACGCATCCATAGCGATGACTTCGGGACTCTCATCAGCGCATGAGCGAGGGGAAATGGTCGGGTTTCTGGGTGTATCGGTTGGAACTGTCGATGAAGAGTGATCATATTTCACAGACATACCTCGCGGGAGGGTGGGACGACATGCACGCATCCATAGTATTGGCATTGGAGCTCCCCTCCCTGCGTGGGAGGTAGTCGATGAGCATGCTGCTGGGCGTCTCGTTTGGAACCATCAACGGAGATTGACTACGTTTCACAGACATACCTAGGTGTCGCATCGGAACTTCCAGAAGACGCCACGGGAGGGTGGGGCAATGGACATAGGAGTTGGTGTGAGACACCCCCAGATACAGGGCCCAGGATTCGACCCATAGGAAGCAACCGATGAAAATGAACCAGGGAAGAGTGAAAATTTGACAAAATAGAGAGATCAAAAGAAGTGAAAGTGGTGGTAAGAAGCTGTGTATAGTGGGGTTAAATAGAAAAGGTTGATGGCACTGATATGCATGTACAAATGAAATTCAATGAAGAGCTTGGTCTCAACCTTGGAATAATTACAGTGACATGCATACACAAATGAAAATTAGCTGAGTAGGCTGCTGCGGCCTCGTCCGCGGGGTATTTTTTTTTTGATTAACATATAGCCACATAATTTAGCATATATTCGACAAATTTTTAAGTACATCTCATGGAGATTGTAGCGTTTTCCTCGTTCACGGAGGCGCTTTGATCCACTCAAACTCGTAGAGCACTTGCCATATCTGGAGATCGGGATTGCAGGCCGACTTGGCTACCTCGGAAGATTCCGAGTCCTGTGTATCTCGAGGTCCTTACTCGCCTCTGAGTATCAGGATTAGATGGCCCCATGTTTATTAGTTGTCTATCTCAGAACGGCGAGAATGTCATCACTTCTCTGCCTAAAAATCTACCAAGCGTACATTCTTTTAGCTTTGGTAGATTCTTTTGTATATTTGGAGGTGTGTAATACCATCTTTCGTCTTTTCTTCCCTCTGACATTGCTAGGTATCATTAAGGTCTCGGCGATTTGTGATTCATCACATATATCATCTGCTTCCCCCCTTTGTTTGTCCACTCGTACACTGTTTCGGCAAGAGAAACGAAGTTCACAGATCTATGTAGGAGACCCCTTGGTGACCTGAACCTATTGACAGCCAACTTAGCTGTCATTGTGGCACTCCAGTTAGCCTATCATGAGGTGCAAGGAAGTTGTGATGACTATGGCTCATCAGTGTATCCTCCGATTCATTGAGTCTGGTTCACGAGACTAACCCTTCATACTCATCTTTGCCTCGATGTCTTAAAATCTCTCTTCTTCGTCAATTTCTTCATTGATACTGCCATGACCAATGACTGTACTTACTTCGACTATGTTGCCAATCTGGAGGCCTGTCTGGCAGTGTCAGTACTTTTTCCGAGTAGGAATTGTTTCTTCCGTCTCCCCTTCCTGCTGTCGATGATGTAGTGCTTGGCCTTGGATGTAATTGTATTTTCCTTACTATCTCAATGATTAGAATGTTTACCTGCTTCTTTTCTGTTGTAGTGCTTGTCCTTCTCATGTGAATCGAGGGGCAGTAGCAGGCACCAGTACTCAGTTGTCCACCATCAGTGTTTTGTTTCAGCAATGAACACAATCTGGTACCTCCTCACCCTGCATGTACTGGTCTACCAGTTCTCTGGCCATTTCTTTGCCAGTTTATTGAGCATTGAGGCTGTTAATAGACTTCCCAAAAATACCAGAGGACTCGGTCTTGCCATGCTTGCGTTGGCCCCCCGCTTCATATAATGGTTCATTCGACCCATAGAATTTGAACTTTGCCATCCGCACCTGCGAGGAAATTAGATGAGGCAGTGAAGATACAGAATACTAACCTATCGCAAGAGTCTGCATGCCGGACCACCACACTTGACACCCGCAACGGCAGAGGGTTGTCTCCAGAATCATTCTCCCCCCACCCCCAGGCCCTGAAGACTTTGTCTATTCCCTGTTGCCCTGAATGAAGATTGCCTGCTGACCGACCATCGTACATAGAATGCTGGCCTTAGAACGAATATATCTGGTTTGCCAGGATGAGAAGACGACAGAATATGAAGAAAACACCCACTTGATGGCGGATTGCACCAGTTTAGCTACGGACTCTATTCCCTGGATGAACATGTAAATCAAGCAAGAGAGACGATGTCGGAGGACCACTCACCTTTCTGGAGAACCAGGACAACATAGCAGATGAGAATGAGAGCGAAAAGGTCAAGCAAGAGTGAAAGAAAGCAGAAAGCAGCGCAGAATCGGAGTGGGAATGAGATCAAATATGACCTTGGACATCACATGAAAGCTAGCACACATATCGAGGTATATCGAGTCATTTGAGATGCCATTGAATGACTCGGCAAGCTTGTATATCTCACGAGTGTTCGGAGGGATGGGGTTTTGATACCATCTTAATCTTTTGGAACCTTAAGCAATTTTACTCATTTGCACTTGGAGCGTGTTTTCACGGGGGAATGTCAAC
Source organism: Armillaria altimontana (assembly GCA_022818075.1). NCBI lineage: Eukaryota > Fungi > Basidiomycota > Agaricomycetes > Agaricales > Physalacriaceae > Armillaria > Armillaria altimontana. The sequence goes on along the minus strand of JAIWYR010000067.1, from coordinate 832 downwards.
TCGTGCTAATACGTTATCACATCCTGTTGGGTTCTGTGAGTAGGTTTCGGGAAAGTGGAAGAAATTATACTTACCTAGTTTATGAGGCAGATACGATGGTTTTATACGAATATTGTGATATCCTAGGGGCCATCCAGCACGTACCATAAGGGATAGAAGTATAGGAAATACTAACATCGTGGTTATTTTCTTTCGATCTAGATCTGGGATCTGGATTGGCTGACGATCGGAATGATCGGTTTGCACTCGCTGCTATACTTGTCCACTTGGTCAATGTCGATTAGGTTTCTCGACTTGTCCGAGAGCACTTGACAGAGCAGGCAACCAAGTTCGATCTTATCCTTGACGATGTTTCCATTATGCATTTAACCATTTTCCTGCAGATTACCTTGCTCGGAAGTAGACTACTGTTACTGTTATCTTATACTGTTTGCGTTGCACTGACTGTATCAATACTTGATTCTTAATGATATTTCTTCAATCGATATAAATGTTGACACAATGATGAGGGCAGCTCAAGATGTTTTGGTTGCATGATAACATAGCGATGACATATACAACGAGCATAGAACAAGAGGCGCGTACATCTACTTGTCTTCCTCATCATCACCATCCTCCTCCTTCTTGGCAGCGGCGGCAGCATGCTTCTGCTCAACACGGCCAGGTCGGCCTCCACCATATGCGAGGTGAGGGCGAAGTCGATGTGCTTCTGGAGTCCAGATGCACAACGAAGGAGGGAACGTGACAATCTGCTTGCCAACCCTATAAAGCCTGTGAGCATAGTATATATACAGTGCCTCGAGAAGACATACCGAATGTGCCGTTGCCTAAT